>MU253764.1:0-138346 GCA_019669825.1 Calycina marina
CGCCTTCTGTATGCGTGCCAGTTGCTGTTCTGGCGTTTCCTTAGCTCCATCTGCCTTCTTCTCGAGGCGGAGCTCAATCCTTGCCCTCTGTTGTAGCCCACCAGCTGCGATCTGGCTCCAGGAGGAGGTCGTGGTCGTAGTGGGTGCGCTCGTGGCGGACGCGCTCGTCGGGGTGTAGCTTGGTGCGTGCGTCTTCTTGGTGGCCGCCTCGATTGCGGTGAGCCTCTGCGTGATCTCTCGCAGGCAGTGTTGGACGTCTTCCTTAGGTGTTTCTTTTGTTTTAGCTGCGTCGAAGGCCCTCGACCATCGCGCGCCACGGCGCGGAATCCGCCTTCTGGAGCTCTGCTACTCCTGCTTTTATTAGCTCCGTAACTTGGGATTTCATCTCCGCGATAATTCTCCCTGTTCCTATCGCTTCGTTACCCTGTTGGGACTTCCTCGTCTTGTTGTTGTTGCGCCTCCGCTGACGCGACGCGACCGCGTCGGGGAGGGTGCTGGCTTCAGCAGTAGGTGCGGGCATTGCCACGTCGTTTTTTCGTGACTGGGTTGTGCGCGCTAGGTTCGCCTCAATTGTAGCTATCGAATAGTGTAATTTCGACCAGTGTCTAGGAAATCGATAGAATGGTGTTCTTTTTTCCTGTTACAATATTAATTGCTCGGGATTAATATAACAACAAGAATATGATGACACTTGACGACCACGGAATCATAAACTTTCCTTTAGGTAAGAATATCCATCCTACCCTTTGATGTTAAGCAACATTCTTCGATTTTTCCGTTGATTTGGCCTGTGTCAAATTTTGCCTCTCATACATCAACAAAGTGTGACTTGTCACTCATGACCCTTGACTACATGTTGAGGAGAAAAAGAAGAAAAATTCTGACACAGAAAAAGGAGAAACAAGATAAATTGGCTAATTCAATAGATAATAAGCCATTATTTGAAAGCACCAGCTTTGAAAGCTTCCAAGCTCTGTACATATGACATGAGAATTATGTACGTGGCTTTCTTCGTCCTACCGTTGACCTCTATATTTGTGATGAAAGTCAAACTCAAAAAAATAGCGATGCCCTTGATACCGAATTTTTGTATAACAAAAAATAAAGGCTGGTGGAGCGTAGTTACTGGACAAAGAGGCTCCAAGAATTCGGAACTAGCATTGTGACGGAAATCACGGTACCACACATTCTGATTGCAGGCTCTCTCAGAAGCAATTTCTGAGAAGAACTCATCGGTTATGAGAGTTTCTTCTTGGCACCAAAAAAAGATACTGGGGCCCTTGCTGTTCTGTGAGCAGCGCGAAATATTGCCGAGCCGGCTAAAGAAACCCAGATCCCAACCTTCAGATACTCACATCGAAGAGGCTACATACAAAGCAACAACTATAATGGAGAAATACCAGCACCTGGCGCTTCCTGGCGATAGATATATACGCGTACTAAATCTTCTTCCATCTGGGGGTAAGGACCTCTGTTGCGAGCTACTTCCTGTTTCCCTAGATAAGCTGCCTAAATTTGAGGCCCTATCTTACTCATGGGGTCCCCCCATATTATCAAGCACCATTATTTGTGACGGAAAGGCACTTGGGATTACTCCAAATTGTGAAGTCGCTCTTCGACGCTTGCGCCAATCCGGAAAATCTAAACTTGTATGGGTTGACGCGATATGTATCAATCAGGCTTCGGTACCAGAGCGCAATCATCAGGTGAAGTACATGGGCGAAATCTACGGTAAAGCCAAACAAGTGACGGTTTGGCTCGGAGAAAGTACCCCGCAGAGCGACATAGCTTTCAAGGCTTTCAGGAAATTTTATGGTATTTTTGTGATAGGAACGGCGTTTAGTGAAGGATATAGAACTCGGGCCATCGAACGAGAAATGGGGAAGCTGAAAAGTAGGCCGCTCTCTGCGCTTTGTATTGATGATGAATTCTGACACAACCAGCTGAGTGTCAGAAATATAGCGTCGCGAATATGCCAGTCCTCGATGGCGTCTTACAAGACATCTTCTCCAGAGAATGGTTCACTCGCCTCTGGACTATTCAAGAAGTAGCTCTTTCTCGCAGTACTATAATGCTTTGTGGCGCCTCGGAGATTCCATTCTCCATATTCGTAACAGGTTCAAGATTTCTTTCATCAATTGAGAACAGGCCCTGGGCGGAGAATCCTTTGCTCGGTCAGGGCTTGCTCGGTGGCGGGGTTGCATTGCATTCACGGATGGTAGATGCACTTGATAAATACCCAAGCGCGTTGAGCAAGGTGCTGAGGAAAACTGCAAGTAATCCCGTATCCAAAATTCCAGGTGAAGCTGCGTACTTGCCTTGAAATAATTGCCCATCCAGAAAGTACTGACTCGATATCTATCAGGTTATGAGTCTCAGGTCTAGTGGTTCAAAACCACCTGCACCCAATCGAACCACGATACTCCGGCTGGTACACGATAAGAAAGCCACAGATCCTAGAGATAAAATCTACGGCGTGTATAGCTTATACGCAGCGCTGAATATCAGAGTCATTGCAGAAGTTGATTACGCTAAGACACTTGAGAATATCTACCTCGGGGAGACATACATGGCAATCAGAGAAGACGGAAACCTCGACATATTTTATAGTATTACAGGAACTGAAAACGCTGATTTGCCAAACTTGCCCTCGTGGGTTCCGGATTGGAGCGATACTACATCTCCACGATGTACAAATCCATATTTCTATGGCGCAGCAGGCCCATCTGCCAATAAAGCCCAGGTATCACCTGATGGACTAAGGATCACCTGCTACTGTCGAATCATTGGAGTCGTTGAGAAAGTTGCGGAAAAAACTATGCCTAGACTCGGGACGATGGAGGACTTCCAGTTCCAAAATATTATCCCAACCGTACAGAACTGGGCAACATTTTGTAACCCTGGGTTTACACGAGCGGTGGGCGTGACAGAACAGGCCAAGAAATACTACGCCAGAGAGCGTTTTACTTTATCAAACTTCTGTGAAATGCTTGTCAGAGGGTCAGCACCTTATTTTGATCCATATGGTGACGTCGAGCTCCCAAACAATAGAGTGAGGAATCCAGATGAGGATCATATGAAGGAACTTCGGCGAATGGGAATGGCATGGGCTCCAATAGCCACTTCCATCACAACGGACATTCTGTATCAACGTCTGCAGGGATACCCAGAATCCATTGTCTCCGACGACATCTTGACGGGTATCGCAAAGGCATTGGAAGGCACACCAAGCGCAAGGGTATGTAATTGCCAGAGCATCATATCCCAACAATGGGTGTCTTATAACCAGTGTGACCTGTATGGCATGAGCTGATTTGAAATAATTATAGACGTATCACAGGCTTGTGGAAGTAATGTCTGAGGGACTCGTGATGTTCAAGACCGACACCGGGTTTTTTGGGACTGCTATTCCAGGAATTAAAGAAAAGGATGAAGTGGCTCTTTTCGCTGGACTTCGAATGCCTTTTATCGTGAGGTCAAGAGTCGATGGACCATATAGAATTCTAGGCCCTGCATATGTGCAGGATGTGATGAATGGGGAGTATTGGTCGGATGAACCGACTCCTGAGAATTTCAGTATAGTTGTGGGATAACGTATGTCGCGCTGGCATCATTTGGCCTTTTCATTCTTAAGAAGCAAAAACTTAGTGACACTTTTTCTCCAGCTACATAGTTTTACAAGCGAACACTTTTTGTCGACTCAACCTGCTATCTTCCTGTCTACAGACATTCTATTTACACTTGCCCAAAATACCCTCCCATGGACGCAGTGGAATCGTAGACTTCTTTGGTTTCTCAACATGTTGTTTAGTATAATTACTGCAAGGCCAGAATTCAACCTCAATGCCGGAAGGCATAGTCCACTGAATCTCTTCTCCTGAAAAGTTGAGGACAACTAGCCATTTTTCACCACTTTCACTTGTTCTGGTGTACGCATATATTTTTGGGTCTGCGGGGTCAAGCTCATCAAAATCACCATAGACAAAGACTTCTGCACGCTCTTTCCGGTCACGAAGGGCTCTCTGCCAGAACTGCCACACGGATAAATTGGTAGGATCGTTTGCCGTCATCTGAGCTTCAACATTAACAGTCTTGTAGTCATCGATTACTCGCATCCAAGGCTTGACGTTTGGATCACAGAATCCCGCGTTCTCCTTGGGTGACCATTGCATCGGAGTTCTAGAATGGTCGCGAGCCTTCATATCGATGATCTTGCGTCCGTAGGCAAGCTGCTCTTTGTCTTCCGAATAAAGATCAAGGCACTTCTTCCAATAGTTAATAGACTCGATGTCTTCAAACTCTTCTATTGGCCAGGAAGTTGGGGCATTTCGCATGCCGATCTCTTCACCCTGAAAGACAAAAAGCGTACCTCCAAGCGTAGTTTGCATTAATGCGAGAAGTTTGGCTCCGGTGGCTCTCCATTGATCGCTATCATCTGCATAACGCGTGACTGATCGTGGGTTATCGTGGTTCTCAATGAAGATGGAGTTCCACCCATCGTTCTCAATCATCACACGTTGCCAATGCGTGATGATTGACTTCATTTCTTTAACGTCCCAAGGTTTCAAGGCCATTCGGACATTGGGTTTGTCAATATCGACCACATCAAAGATGAAGATCATCCTAAGTTCGCCAGCATTGGCTCCCACGCTTGCAAGATCTCCTTTTCATCGATGACGCCTGGCATTTCTCCCACAGTGAGGGCATCATACTTGCTCAGGACTTCACGATGCATTTCTTGTAGATACTCATGCAGTCTGGGTCCGTTCACGAAATACTTCAGCCCAGGCTGATACTTGTGGCCGCGACCAAGAACGATGTCAGCATCGGGATAGCCTGGCACCTTCGAGATGAGGTTAATGACGTCCATACGAAACCCAGCAGCACCCCGCTGCATCCAGAAATGCATCACGTCCCAGATGGTTGTACGAACCACGGGGTTCTCCCAATTCAAATCTGGTTGCTCCGCAGTGAAAAGGCCGAGATAGTACTCGCCAGTCGTCTCATCATAGTTCCACGCAGAGTTGGCCTCGCCGAGAATCCGCGCCCAGTTGCTAGGTGGCTCTGGCGTGCCATCTGCGCCAACACTCTTGGGTTTCTTCCAAACATACCAGTCACGCTTTGAATTGTCCCGGCTACTTCGACTGTCTAGAAACCACGGGTGCTCATTGCTGGTGTGGTTAACCACCAGATCAACCATTAACTTCATATCTCTTTTTTCTCAATTCAGAGAGAAGCTCATTCATATCGTCCCAGGTTCCATAACGAGGATCTATCTGCTTGTAGTCCGCAATATCGTAGCCCATGTCAGCTTGCGGGGACTTGCAAATAGGCGACGACCAGACAATATCGATGCCCAGCGACTTTAGATAATCGAGGCGAGATGTAAGGTCCTTGATTGAGCCCCATCCTGATGTTGCGCCTGGATGGGATTGGAATGATGAAGGATATACTTGGTATATTACAGCCTCTTTCCACCATTGTGGTACCGCGTACGACGATTTCGCAGTGGACATGATTGACAGTGGCGGAATCGACAATAGTCACTGACAGCAGATGATTTAGAAATTGAAGCGATGATATATGTGTTATATATAGGATGCTACCGCGTTGACGCTCCTGAATATAGCGAGAATTGCTCCAGGGGATGCGTGTAAGGCTGGCGCGACTTTGTGTCGTCGTATCGGGTTGGGTGTTGGGACGCGGGGTGCGTAGTCCTACAGTGAATGTAAGGGCATTCTAAAATATCGCTTGACCCATCTGATCTGTGCATTTGATTGTAGTGTCGAAACGAGTGCATCTTTGAGTCTTGTAAGACAGCGTCTTAGAAGAGAACAGACTTTAAGAATCTTTGGACTCTATAAATACTGTACTGTAGGTGTGGGAAGCTTACTTCTCAACAGGCCTGGTAGATCAACAACACTAAAATTTTCATACTCCGGGCCAGAAAGTTCAAACTTGAGAATGTTCTCAGAGAAGGAATCCATATTATTGTCCCGCTGCTTTCCGGGATATGGAAGCCCCATGCATTCTGACGCCTGTGATATACGAGTCAACAAGGCAATGATGATTAAAACACAGACATACCTACCTTGGCCAGTAGGTCCGCGAAGGACTGTTCATCGAAAGTTGTTAATTGTCTCTTCCCAAATTTTGCAACTGTATACACTCTGGATTGTTCTTGACCGTGGGCAGCCATGATGCTAACTTCCTTTTTCGCTGTCACTGAACGCTTGAACACAATCTGCGTCGGGAACCGAGTACATAGGCCAGAGTCTCGTGGAAACGGGAGATTGGTCAGGCCTTCGAGAACAGAACTTTTACCGCTTGACTGATCACCAACGACGACAAGCTACAGGAATCTTAGATGAGCTCGTGTAGGAGGGCATGGCAACAAACCTGGGGCAGGGACACATATTGGTCAAGGCGAAGCGCGTACAACTCATCGATCTTCTGCAATCCGGTAGCATCTTCGGCCAACATAATGTGCAACAAGGGATAATGTTAACCGCACAATTATCAATCGTGTTCATATTTGAGTCACTGGTATAATATACCTGAACAGCACCGTTGTCTTGCAAGCTTACTGAAAAGCAATTATCTATGATGTTGAAAGGTGAAACATTCTCCGTCATACAACATGTATGGCTGAATATTGTCGATTTCACGTCTGTGAGTTATTAATTTCCTCAGGGTTTATGACGAATCGTCTTCCAAGTATCTGATAGTCTATTTTCCTGATAAGTAAGACAGTGACAGCCGCTCGACCGTGAGTTCAATAGTATCTCGGCCATTTACGTTGCGCTCGGTCGGCTTGATTGAAACCAGGCCAATATTTATGTTGGCTTCGTCTTCTCTTCGTACTATTCTTTTTTGGTTCTCTCCTTACATTTCTTCTCTATCTTCCCATTGCGTTATTCAATCGTGATGGCTTTGAATATTGCTTCAACAGATCTGCCCATGACACTTGGGCAACGAGAGGGCTACAGGAGCTATTTATCCCGTTGCGCGTTCTCCCACATGAGATCGTCTTTACACCGAGTTTAGGAGATGTTAGGAGCAAACAGGTAGGTGCCACAAAACAGAGATTCTGTACAGATGTTGACATTTTCAGCAACTCTGCCACTTCGTGGATAACCTCCTGGAGAAAATCATCCATCAGTATCCCACGACCGTCTCGCCCCAGCCAGGTGCATAGAAGCTCGTTAGAGCCGATACCGACCTAGACTTGGAGAGATGGGATCCTCGCAGTCTTGAACTGGACACGGTTCTGTTCATTACTTCTAACATAAAAATTTCCTGTCCGATTATTGCCAACACGACTGCAACACACAACGAGTCCTGGACGTGGTGCGATAGAACGATGTCTGTTCGTTTCCCAGACCGGGGTGCATATGTGCTTGAAGGCAATAATCGCGTGCTTATAGTCCTTCGCTGCCAAACAAAGTTCCGGTTATCAAGCAAAAAAAAGATGATAGACGAAACAAACCACACCATATTCATTCCAGTAACACATACTGTACAAGATGTGATGAGATTGATACAGGCTAGCTATGTCAGCAGCGTTTTCTCAGAGCCTGACGAACACAGCTTACGTTCAAGCAATTCTTCAGCAAGGCAATTAGGTTGGAACCATGGCACTAAATTGAGACTGGAATTGTGATAGACAGGGATAAGCTCAAACGCTATGTTTTCGGAACCTATTTCTTCGGCGTATGGAAGGCGCCCCGTAGTTCGAGGCTGGCATCATTTATATAACTTACTTTTCAATTGAACTCTGCTGCCCACCAATCCAGAAAGCCAGAGTGGGAGTTGTGAAAGTAATATGTTTTGTATCTAAGTGTTAAGCCACAATGATTGAACAGAAATCAGAGCCGAACTCCTGCTTGTTATGAAGTGGTATATTACTCCGTCCTTCTCAATACACCACCATCTAGCACTGCTCGACACAAGCCTAAGACCCACCGAACATACCAAAGTTGAAATTGTTTGTAACCTCTAGAGAATTTCAGAGAGCTCTTGGACAGCGGATCATTTTTGGTGCTTTTATAGAACCACCTCATGCTTTCCAGAAGATAGAGAGCCAGAGTGATCCGGATGTCCATGGATTGGATGCCGCATATGATCCTTCATGTGGTCCATCTGGTCATCCCACTTAAACTTCAAACTACTCACTTTCCCCCCACGGTACTTCTTAATAAACGTCAAATCACTATCGGTCCTACTAATTCCCCTCAACAACTCGGGTGCTACTTGCTTCTTCCACTTCCTACTCGGAATGAGTTTCGCACACCACTTATCAGGAATAAGACAGGGCGCCAAGAACGACGGAGTAGCCCCATTGCGCAACGTTGAGAGGCCGCACGTGGAAGGCTTTGCCGCCAACGAAAATTATCATTATTTGGCCACCGATCATGATTAGGTTTATGCCGATGAAGAACCAGTTACGCGTTATGCCTTTGGAGATGTTGAATTTGTTGTCGAGGCGGCGATTGCTTCGCGGTGTCAGTCATTGTATCTTGAGAGCTTGACAGAGGAGGCCAGGGAGGATATACGTACTTGAACTCATTAAAAATCTGCATCCACACAAACGTATTGAAAACCATAGTCTTCAACTGTTCCATCTCGCGCCCACCTCCCTCCACTCCGGGAACCGCCTCATACCCAAAGATCTACTTTCCTCCAAATGCAGTGTGAACGTGACTACAAGTTGAAAGATAGCTTGCCCAATGATCATTTTCCACATATTTAGCGTGATGAGAGCAGCGGATTTCTTCTCGGGTTTGCGGTTCAGGATAGCGCGGGTTGGAGGGTCAGTCGCCAGGGCCAGGGCAGCGAAGGTGTCCATTATTAGGTTTACCCACAATAGTTGGACGGGTGATAGCACGGATTCTTCGTCCGAAGATGCGACGGCTGAGACGAAAGTTAGGAGGACGGCGGTTATGTTTACCGTCAGTTGGAACTATGAATCGTTAGGTTTAAATTGCTCCCTTCACCTTGCTTTGAAAGAACGTACTTGGAGGGATTTCTTCACAGCGTCGTTGACTGCACAACCCCACTGTTGGGAGTATAGTATTCATTGATGGACACATGTGGTCACGAGAGTATATATTCCCCTCCACCTGTACTTAGCTAAGAACAACCAATCAACAATCATACTATGTACAGCACTACCTGTCCATACGTGATATCACCCTTGTATTGCCAACACCCACATGAGAGCCTTAACAATTGAGGCAAAATTGTCATCCATGACGATGATAGCCGATGCCTCCTTCGCGACTTCCGTGCCCGCAATACCCATGGAGAATCCAATATCAGCCATCTTAAGCGCAGGAGCGTCATTGGTGCCGTCTCCAGTCACCGCGACAGTCTCCCCGAGTTCCTTCAATTTCTTCACTAGAATACGTTTATCCTCGGGAGAAGATCGAGCAAGGACTTGTAGCTTGGGGATTGTGGCGTCCATGTCTTTTCTGCTCAATTTACGAAAGGCAGGACCTTCCATTACGATACCGCCGCTCTTAGGAGTGTAGATGCCGCATTCTTCGGCGATGGCTTGCGCAGTTTGGACGTTGTCGCCAGTGACCATACGAACGAAGACACCAGCGTTTTGGCAGTCTTTGACGGCTTCTGGGACACCGTTTCGGGGCGGGTCTTTGATACCTACTATTCCCAAGAGTGTCATGTCATGGAAGATGACTGTGAAGTCTGCTTGAGTGGAGTCTTCGGCTGAGACTCCATCTGCCGGTGGCCAGCTTTCGTAATCCTTATACAGAAGAGCGATTGTGCGGAGACTTCGTGAAGCATAGATTGAGATGATGTTGTTAAGAATGGGAGAGGCGCTTCCTACCAATGGGCTTTACAGATGCGAAAGCCGTCTTTTGCACAGCGAAAATCCCATCGGGTAATGGCTGTAGAGTTATGAACATTCTACTCTCCTTCGTGTTAAATTGTTTGTTGACCCTATTTTGGTGCCGTTTTGGTGCCGTACTGGGAGGGGGTTTGAGCTGCTGTTCGAGAGAAGTGCACCGGTTACACGTTTGCTTCTGAAGGATGAAGGAAGTCGTGGCTGGTATTGTGATCCAAATAAAACTTCACACGTGTTAGCACCTGTGATTCTCAATCTGAGGGGCTTATCGTATACCAGATATGATGCTCGTATTCTCCAAGTTGAATTTTATTTGGATTGGTGTTAAGCAGCCGGGTTGTGCCAAAAATCTGCTTCCCATCTAAGAAGGTCCCATGCGTTGTTTCAAGATCGGTAATCGTGGCACGTGGTGAAGGATAAACTTCATCCTACAAATGGAGTCAAACACCATAGACGCAAATTTTTGGGAGTGTCTTACATCATTAATGGGTACTACACAATCAACTTCAGCGGTCAGATGCTGCCTTGAAACAGTTCAACGCCGAATGACGAATTGTCCTCCACCTTTAGGAATTACTACAAATCGTAACACAACCATAATTGCACGCACCATTCTCTACGGTCCTGCCGAGAATATATTTCTTGCCTGGTTGAAGCCACCGTGTCTTCCCTTCACGAAAATTAGCTCTAAATGTATGCCACGAGACTCCTGGAAGGTAAAGTACCACGTAGAAAATGACCTTCGAGAACCCACATGTTTTTCGCGTCTCTTTCATCCCAAACGATTCCCTCGCGTCAGTCTTTGTGATCCAAAGAAAAACATTCTCGAAGAATACATCGCGGAAATGCCTAGGGGCATATTGCAATAGCGGTGGTCTCCAATCAGCATCAAGTTGAGATTTTTATCTCGTTGACTATGCATTTGACAATGCCTAAGGAGCTTAGGGCAGATGTGAGATACGAGTCAGAAGTGTAGGCGTTAGATCCGTTGGCCACTAGTTGAAGGTAGCTTCTTGTTATTTGGGAGATTGTACGCCTTTATACTTCCCAAAAGCAATAACGTAACCTAGCTCCATCAGGTTTAGCAGTTCTAACAATAGAGCACTTGTAGGCGGGTAGGTATTCAAGTGGTATGCTGTCTCAAGCCCGTCTGTCTCAGGACCATTCTGCTCAGATCGCGAATCTACGATGCATGGTCCTGTAGAAGCCTGGGACGCTATTTCCGCCGCGTTGTGGAGAGCTTTACGTTTATCACAAGCTCGAGTCGCTTCAGCATGTTCTTGGAGTATTTTTCCAGCCAAGGTTTTGCTAGATGCCGGCTGTGGAGATTGGGGCGGGGTTGGGTTGGCATTTGGCCTTTGTACGGACACGCATGATGTAGAAGGTACAGGTGACGATGACATGGATGATGTCGGATGTCAATACCTGATACCTCTCCCTTGGAGCTATAATAAAGGAAGCCGCATATTAATCAGGCACGACCGCGACGATGCGAACAGTTTCTTCAAGTAGGGAGGTTCAGAGTGTAAACGGATAGCTATAGATCACGACGAAGACAAGAACATGAAAGATATTGAAATAAGTTAGACGAACAACTGTACATCTCTATTCAGGCTCATTGTCTATTGCGCCTGTCCAAACGCCGGACTACGCTCCCCAGACAAACTTTCAAGATGCCGTCCCCAGTCAAGCCTACACCACCGTTACTGGAGCTACCACCACTAGTCCAGGTAACAGTATCAACAATGTCCCTAACACCAACTTCAACCTTGTTGCTCAGCTCATCATCCAACTCCTCAAGTGCCTCTTTCGCACCCTCCTCGTTGCCCACCTGGAAGAACTGTACACCAACTTGGAACGGCGGCGCATCAAGCATATCCAATTTTCTTGCTGCAGACAGCAGTACTGACTCCACATCATCTGAAGGGATGCCATCCGTGAGAACAATAAGATTCATTGGCTTGAGTTCCTTGCCCTCCCCTATCGACTCCTCTAGCTTAGCTAAGTAAGGCCTCAAGATATTGTGCACGCGAGTACCGGTAGGAGTTCCTCCTGGTCTAACGCGCTCGAAGATCTCAGTAACCGTAACAGCGTGTTGGATGCCCCTATATCCCGTAGCTGCAACGCCTGCAGATGGTTCACCTGTATCATTAGACTTATGATTCAAGAAGTAGATGTCTATTCCATCACTGTCACGCTTGGTGACAATTGGGGTGATTGTAGCGAGCGCTTGTGAAACTTCGCACCAGGACCGGCCGGCCAGAGTCATCGACCAGGAGGACGGTGTCGTATTTACTGAGGAAGGAACAAGGATCTTCGCCTGTGGTTTCTGTAGCAATCGGTGAGGTTTGCTCACTAGAAGATGAAGCGAGCTCTAGTTGCTGTTGGGGCGTGACTATTGGACCCGTGGCGGCGGTAGGAGATCGTGAATATACAGGCGGCGGAGCGTTCGAGGGGACAGTGAAGGCGTTCATACCTGGCCGATCAGGGCGTCGGCTTGCTTTCGGGTTGGTGAGAGGGCTGGAACCTCTTCGTGGCATATCGCTGCTCAATGAAAAAGGACTCAGGTCGACTGGACCTCTAACTTCGGGCTCTGTTACTGCCTGATCGGATATGGCTGAGGTGGTTGATCGTGTGGAAACGTTACTGCTCTTGCGACCAATTTGGCGTATCGTGCTGATTAGAGAACGCCCTTGGGATTTTTGCTCGGTTTTGAGATTTCATGACAATCTGGAAGGCATGGTTGGATTGAATGGTGAGCGAAATTGGTATTGCGACGGATTGTATCGCTTGAGTTGACGAGATCATTGGTTATATCGTCACACCAGAGCTCTTCGAAAGACTCCTTAGGGGTGGATAGACAAATAAGACGAAAGATATTCGTGAGCTTTTGGTTTGACTACATATTCTGTAGAAGGTTAACAGAAGGTTTTAATCGAAGACGTTGTGCGTACACTGACGAAGTTGATAGCATGGACATATTACGCGGAGCTCCAATTCGAGCTGATTGGGGTAAGCCACCCTTCTCCGGTCGTTGTAGTAGAAAACGGCTCCAAAATCGGCTGCCTCCAGAAAGACCTTCCCAAAGGCCTCCCCAAAATAGACCTTTAAAAATATCGTCTCCAGAAATGGCTCCTCTAGGAAATGGCTGTTCGATGCAGTTGTTGACACTCCTAGCTGTGACTGGTGAATGAGGCTGGTTCCATTCTTGTGAGCACAAAATACAACTAAGCATAATTCAATTGATAAATTGTCTTTTGAGATCCAATCAAGTTCTCAAACTGAGGATTTGATCCTTGGGGCAAACATGTTTAAACAATTGCAAAACAGAAAGATAAGAAAGAATAGCCAGGAAAATTTTCGACGAAGGAAAATTAATCTCATAAGCAAAGTAGATGGTCTCCACCGCCTATTTGGCGCAGATGTCTTCCTGGTCATCCGGAAGAAGGGCAGATACTGTGGGTATAATTCGAGTAAAGAGCTGGACTGGCCGCCAAGAAAGGAGGAGCTCGTGAGTCTCTGCTACCGTCATATCAATATTGCGACTAACAAACTCTTGGGAATATGAGATCAGGACCCCGGCAGTCTTTGAAGTTACCAAAGGAGATGGCAAGGCGTCGTGAAGGAAGAATGGCTTTGGAGGGCATATAAGTTACTCAGCGTAGGCCGCTAGAATAATGACTCAGACGTTGTGCCTGGCTCTGAGAGATTTCCCGAGGGGTTATAAAACTTGTTCACGATAGCTTTAAATTGATAAGCATAGGGTTAAGTTATCAGAATCATATTGCTTGGCCTTGTCACTCGCCAAATGTAGATTGCCAGATATACACCGGCTAGCTTCTTAAAACGAGGCACCAAATCTCTGCTCTATGAAGGCCGGAAGGGACGAGATAATCCTATGGTGAGAACTGAGGACTTTCAGTCTGGAGACTTAACGTGTGCTGGGGGATAGATTGGCTCTTTAGGTTTGAGGACTTAATGCTCATTGGAGAAGCGGAGGATCTACTAGATAGAAAATTATTTAGCCTACGCTGTACATACATTGGATAACATTAGATGTCGAGGTCTGGGATTGCTCAAAGACTTCTCTCTGGATGCTCATCCTTTACAACTCTAATGATAACGTCTATCCCTGGGTTGAGGGACGCACCCCATGAAGAGACAAAACATGGGTACTTTGGGTTCGGCAGGTTATAAATCCATGCACGCCTCACAGTTCTGCATTATTCTTAGAGCAATCTCATTATATGCGCTTCCTTAATACTTATGAACTAGTAACTTCGAAAATTATGATCGCGTCGTTGCTGCGTTCCCAACCCGCGCTGGACCTCTTTTTTCTAATATAATCGGGCCTACCAACTTAAAACAACAGCACCAGGCTTACCTCGCTTTGTAAAGTCATAAACTACATGAATCTCCTACTCAAGTCACCCCGCGAAAGTATGAAGTCATCAATAGCATTTCACCGATCAAAGTGCACTGTAACATACGACGTCGCCATACCGATCGGTACATCCCAAAATAAGCGAGCAAGGGTCCCTGGGTAATTTACCATATTCTTAAAATGACGATAAAATATGACCTGGCCCATGTAATAATGCCGGTCGCCGTGATAAATCGCCGATATTTTCCGCTTCCCCGACTTAGGTGCGACACCAAAATAGGCCGCAATTCCCTCCCTTCAGAGAGATTTCATTTGCGCCATATTTGGATGCCCACCTTCTTTATACTGTACCAGAAGTCACAAGCCAACCGCTCCTGTGTACAGTGAGATTCGAAACCAGCTTCACACCCTACACTCTATAATTTTAGAAACTATCGGCTATACTTACCCCATGACTGCCAAGTGCACGTGCGTCACCCACAACGCTTACGACCTGCTCAGCTACCACGTGTTATTGCAGCATCTGCAGGTGGGATTTCTGCCGCCTCCACCCAGGCTGAAATGTGCCAGATTCTGGCTTCTTGCCACGATATCCTTTCCTTGTAGCCTAGCTATTCTGCTTACCAAATGTACATACTATTACTGTCACCAATTTCATATTATCTTCTTGAATATCTTTTTGCTTTGATCTGAGAAGCTTCGGCTATACTTGCCCCGTGTTTGACAGGTGCACGTATGTCACCCTCTTCCTGCCACGTGTTTGAGAGCACGTGCCAGTATATATTTGCCCCACATTCAGCTGACTAGTGACATGTAACTAGTAAAGGCCGAACAATACATTTGTTATGTTTGAGGACCCTTCATATTGACAGCAGTTCACATGATGAGACTTTTAAACACTGAGACGCTACGAATGGAAGAGTTCTTTGATAGCCATGTGCCCCTTTACGCCATCCTTTCTCACACGTGGGAGCATGAGGAGATTCTGTTCCATGACATGAGCAAAGTCCGAGAGGCGAAGAAAAATTACGGGTTTGAGAAACTGCAAGGCGCATGTAAGCTCGCGAAGTCGCAGGGGTATAAATGGATATGGATAGACACATGCTGCATCGACAAATCGAGCAGCGCAGAGCTCACCGAGGCGATCAACTCTATGTTTCGGTATTACCAAGACGCCGGCATCTGCTACGCCTACCTCGGCGACGTCAAATACAGCCGGGACGGGGATCTTGAGGCTTCAGTCCGCAAAAGTCGGTGGTTCACTCGGGGGTGGACGCTGCAAGAACTTCTTGCCCCGGCCAAGCTTGAATTCTATTCAGCTGGATGGCAAAAAATAGGTCACAAGGCTGAGCCGAATCTAGCTGAGCTCGTGTCTCGGATAACTGGTATTGATATGCATACGCTTATGGGTGGCAACATTATGGATGTATGTATCCCTCGTCGCATGCACTGGGCATCAACACGGCAGACCACAAGGGTTGAGGACCGGGCGTACTCTTTGCTGGGAATCTTCAAAGTGAACATGCCCATGATATATGGGGAGGGCAAAAAAGCTTTTCGACGATTGCAGGAGGAAATTCTGAAATCTTCGGACGACCAATCGATTTTCGCCTGGCATAACTACGAATACTCTGAGGGTAGCGCCATTGATGCACTCGCTACGTCTCCATCGGATTTTGTATCTTCGGGTAGCTTGTCTCGAGAACCGTTCCCTCGCATCGGCAGGAAGCCTACGACCATCACCAGCCAGGGCATCGCCATCGAGCTTCCCATTATGTCAGTCACTCGACTGGACATGATGGAATTTCAGCCTTTTGAGGAGATCGAGGCAATCTTGGACTGCCAGTTTGGAAATGTGCCAGGGACCTTCCCCACCATCAGGCTAAGAAGCCTTCGGCAGACGACCAAAGACGGACCGAAACATTATTATCGAGTCATGTCCGGAGCACAAATGACAACATTCGAATACTTTAACAGGTATGCGTTTGTTTCCGATGTCCCGGTCATTGGGTTAGATCCTACTCGGCTGCACATCGATGCGTATAAGGAGACCTTAGGTAAGGCGAGACTACGTATCTATCTAGATACCTAAGTAGATTGTGATTATTTGGACTAGCTGACCCCAAGCTAGACAATAGCTATCTGCAATGGAAACTCGACTATGTCTTTTTCACACGGAGTATCCCGCAGGATCGAACCCTCGATAACGACTATCGATATCATATCCCGTGGTCTTTATCCCTCCATTCCAACGATTATCCTCCAGATAACACCAGATACTGGGTGTTATGCTTCGCCGCACACTCTTTTGATCCCTGCATAACGTCAGTCTATCCTTCTGAAAGTTGGGATGCATCCTCTATGCAAATGCGAGTCCCGAATATTCCAAAGGAATATTACTCAACTGGGAAATTCCGATTCATCGACGCCGTTCTTAATGTTACAATCACCTATGAAGCCGAAAAACAAGACCGAAGTAGTGCCCCCGCACAAGTAATTAAACGTGCTATCTTGATTATTGGTCGACAGGCCGACAGTCGTAGAATGAGGCCTGAGCCCTGGTGCCGATTTCTCGCAGACGACTCACATTCTTTGAAACCCGAGGTTATAATTTCGTCCTATGCCATCGACGTAGCCGCAAAAGCGCAAGAGCAGGATTCGTCAGTTCTTCGTCTTGATTTTGACGAATGTGTAGTCAAGGCTACTATTCAGCCGAAGGAAATTTCGGGCATCTTCTACCATGTGCCAGGGCTTGCAATTCAAGCGTCGAATTAGAAAGGTGAATCGATTCAACACTGGACGCTCCGCACGGGATGCCAGACTTGACTGCAAGCTTTAGCTCGAGTCACTTGCGAAGTAGAGATCATGCAAGATAGCACTTCTTTGAGCTCGAGTATTCCACAAGAGGAGCGGTTCGAACTCTGCTATTGCGCTTTCCGCAGACGCAGAGCCGTAAGTTGATATTAGCTTGCGGGGTTCGTGTACTTGGACGAAGATGATGAAGGTAGGATGTAGATTTTGTGGTGAGGGGACGTTCCTATCATTACTAACCAAATTAGGTTTAGTTAGCATGTGAATTCGAAGCGGGATCGACAGTGGCACCTCACCCTCGCGACTGTATCACGGCAGGGAGGCCTATGATGCTCAAACAACGAATCGTGCGTTTACCAACAACTTCCCATTCGACACAATGATTCAAAATTCCTTACGAAGGTATCACACATGCTTTTTCAGCAACCAGCCGTCGGGAGCCTCAAAACTGCCTTCAGGTGAACCGGGAGGCCTCATAGCCTGATGAGGCTTCCCAAACCATGTCCTGCACAGATGAAGTGTTTCTAAAGTTTCCTACGCTCTACCTCCTTCAATCATAGCCTTCTCACGCTACGACCTATAACTCTGTCCATTTGCGTTAAATCTTTAGCCAATTATCCATAAGTCTGGCAGACTACAACACACACGTTCCAGAATGCCGTGAGTACTCGCGAGATACTCTTTGCATTTTATGGGAACAACCACTGACTTCAAGACACAATAGACCCGGGCCCTGCTTCGACTTCAAACGCGGTTGTTGCCACCGCGGCATCCACTGTCGATTCAGCCATGACACAGTAACGAGCACCGCAAGCTCATCAAACACCACAAACCCACAGCCTCGCGAGGAGAACGAAACCGAAGCAATCTGCCGAAAATGGACATACATGATTCCAAGACCCAACACGAATTCTTCACGGCTCGAAGCTGCTGTAGATACAAAAAAGTTCTTCCAGATGGCCTGGAATCTCATTGAGAGCGAGGATGCAGGAATACGCCAGTACGTCATCACCAAACTCGGTGCAGAGACGGGGCTTGTAATCATCAAGACCTTAACGGACATTATGGATGCCAGCCAAAGGGATGAAACCACTCTCTCGATATTTAGAGATAGGACTCTTCCTTTCTACAAGATTATCTCTCACCCAGATGTGCTATCCTCGCTAATACTGGAGACTCCTGTTGATACTATCTACACCTTTCTCTTTGGTCCCAGCGGTCGACGTGGGCTACGTGTATTCCGTTCTACAGCAACTGCTCTAAGTGGAATGATTCTAGGACATTCTCCAAGCGATGAGGACGCCTCTACCATTGCCGTGTCATCGAGTCTCGCAGTTCTAGATCGGCTGATTGAGATCAACCAGAGTGCTCAAGTCATTGAAGGCTTCACTACCATCGTAGAGACAATCTCTGCCTGCATTCCGGAGAACTTTATAATACCGAATGTACAACAAAGCCTTACTCGAATCAAACGTCGTCTTAATATCGGCTCTTCGTTGCCCCTCGCACTGGCCCAATCAACTCCGCAAAACCTTCTATCTGCAGCCTTCGAGTTGAGTCAAGACTTGCCTGGAAATCTCTCCAACAACGGTGCTCGACACGATAACGACCATGCGGGTATCGCCGATATCCAGATCCTCCCCACAGCGCAAGAGATCGCTTCCTCACGACAAGAATACCTCCCGTTGATCGACTCAACACAACATCACCTGTCAGGCCTTGCCGGACTACTGGACAGACAATTCCGACTCCTCCGCGAAGACACAGTGGGACAACTACGAGATGCAGTGCGTGAAGAGGTTACGAGACTAAAACATCCCAACCGTAATGTACCAACGCACCAAGGTCAACAAGGCGTTCGGAAGCTCATCTATCACAACGTCCGCTTTTCCCGTATGCGTGTAGATCGCAGAAAAGGTCTACAAGTCATAGCAGAATTCGACCAACCTCCCCAAATCAACAATAAATCTATGAAGCAGCGAGAGGACTGGTGGAAAGGAAGCAAGCTTTTGCAAGTTGATTCGCTAGTCTGCTTCGTCTCAGCAAATGGTAAAATTATGTTCCTCTCTGTCTGCGATCCATCCTTGCCATTCCACGGAAGAAAGGACTCCAATTCAGATGACAAGAGAAGATCAGATGATATTCCCAGCCTTTTCAGAGAAGCGAATCGTGCGTCTGTGCTACTGGGCCTGGCAGAATATAAGGTAGGAGATGCTATTTGGATTAGTTCTCACATTGCGCCTTCCAAAACTCGACAATCGCTCGTTGAGTTCCCGGGAGTGCTCCTGCCATCTTTTCAGCCAACTTTACAAGCGATACAGAAAATGAGCCGGAAATTGAGCCTTCCATTCGCGGAGGTCGTAGCACCAGACTCGCAGACTTCTACTGCCATCATCAAACCTCCAGCATACGCGACCAAAAGAGGATTCAGTTTCAATCTCGACGTTCTCGCTGGTGTACCCCTGACTCTAAAACCGGGGCAATCTTTCGATTACGCTAAGCTGGACGGTGGGTCCACGCTCGACGAAGCCCAACAGTTCGCCGTCATTCAAGCTCTCAGTACAGGACTAGCTCTCATACAAGGCCCGCCTGGCACAGGAAAGAGCTATACTGGTGTAGCAATCATCAAGGCTTTACTCCACAACCGAAAGGCAGCCGACCTAGGTCCCATTATTTGTGTATGCTACACAAATCATGCTCTCGATCAGTTGTTGGAGCATTTAGTGAAGGATGGTGTAAGGCAAGTCATCCGTCTAGGCTCACGATCCAAATCCGATTTACTTCAAAATCTCACTCTCCATCATGTAAGGGAAGGAGTCGTGCCCACGAAGACGGAAAAACATGACAAGTGGGAACACTATCGGGATATTGGAGAAACACTGCGAGAAATCGAAGATATACTGTCTGGGTTAAATAATCCAAACTCTTGGACAAATATCCAAGCCCATCTTATGAGGACCCATAATCAGCACTTCAAGGAATTGTTCGGAAAGGGGGTAGATGAGGAGGGGTTTCAAGAAGTGAAGGGAAAGAAGTTCAGGGTTGTAGAGAGTTGGCTTAGAGGGGCGCCGAAGAGACTCGCTTCGAATCGTCCCGCTACTCAGCTCTCAGCCATTTCTCTGAGAGAGATGTCGACGTCGGAGCGTGGTGCTCTTCATAAGCATTGGATTGAGCAAAGAAGTGCGCAACTCACTAATGATCTCACCCATGCACTGGATTCCTATTATGGTTCCAAATCCGCGCTGGATAAATGTCATAGTGAACTGGACCTTCGATGTCTTCGAGAAGCTCACATCATCGGCGTGACAACGTCTGGGCTAGCAAGGAACATTGAGTTGCTCCATCGCGTTCGAGCAAAAGTCATGCTTTGCGAAGAAGCCGGAGAGGTTCTCGAGGCACACACCCTTACTGCATTCTTACCGGGAGTTGAACATGCAATTTTGATCGGTGATCACGAACAGCTCCGGCCTCAAATAAATAACTACGAGCTTCAACATGACAATCCCCAGGGCAAGAGATATTCACTCGATATCTCGCTGTTTGAGCGTCTCGTCAGGCCGCAGATGGGGAATCTCCAGGTCCCATTAAGTACATTGAAAACTCAGCGACGAATGCACCCTTCCATCTCAAAGCTAGTCAGAGTCCCGCTCTATCCGGACTTGCAAGATCACCCCTCAGTGTTAGAATATCCGGAAGTTGATGGGATGCGAGATCGCTTATATTGGCTTGACCACCAAGAAAAAGAGGACCCGCGACCTGCCCAAGCTGTCTCATTATCCAGAACTAATACTTTCGAAGTGGATATGATCGCTGCTCTTGTCTCACATCTTGTAAGGCAAGGAACGTACGGGAGTGAGGATATTGCAGTTATTACTCCATATCTGGGACAATTGCAGAAAATCAAGAAGCGGCTAGCGAATTCCTTCGAGATTGTTGTTGGGGATCGGGATCAAGAAGAGTTGGAAGCTCAGGGACTTCAAGACGACCCGGAGACTTCTGCAGATGGCCAAGTCCAAGTCCAGAAAACGACACTGCTTAATGCTTTGAGAATTGCTACCGTGGACAACTTCCAGGGCGAAGAGGCCAAAGTCATTGTCGTTTCCTTAGTTCGGAGCAACGATAAACGGAAATGTGGATTCTTGAAGACTTCTAACCGTATCAATGTACTGCTGAGTCGTGCACGACATGGGATGTACATCATCGGCAACTCCGATACCTCGAGACCTGTTCCTATGTGGGCTGAAGTACTCTCTATTTTGGAACGCTCAAATAACATCGGTCCAAACCTCGCCCTGTGCTGTCCTCGACATAGAGAAACACCCATCGAAGTCTCAGTGCCGGACGATTTCGCTCGACTCGCTCCTGAAGGCGGTTGTGCTAAGAGATGCTCGTCGAGACTCCTCTGTGGGCATTCTTGTCCTAATATGTGCCATTCTACATCTTTGCACAATGCAGTTCGTTGCCTTGAACGCTGCTCAAGAACAAAGAAAGGTTGCGAGCATGAGTGTCCGAGACCTTGCGGAGATCTATGCGAGCCAAAATGCCAAGTCGTAATATTCAACATCCCTCTACCATGTGGACACATCGCCAGGCAGCTGAGATGTTATGAGGCGCAGACACCAGAGAAGGTTCGCTGTCAGATCCAGATGGAACAGGTCATGGAGCATTGCAAACATAAAATCCGAGTCCGTTGTCACGAACTGCCTTTGGATGCTGATCACCCCTGTTCAGCAACCTGCGGGGCAGCGCTGACTTGTGGACACAACTGCACGCATTCTTGCAAAGATTGCAATACCAGGATTGAGGGTATGATTGTTGAGAAGATACATGGAGTTTGCAACACCCAGTGTGGAAGACCATACACGACCTGCAGTCATAGCTGCAAAGCTCCATGCCATGGCGACATGCCCTGTCCTCTTTGCACGGAATCCTGCGAAGTCAGCTGCAATCATTCGAAATGCAGCAAGTTATGTCATGAGCCTTGCGCACCATGTGCGGAGGATTGTGCTTGGTCTTGTCCACATCGTGGACGGTGCCCGTTACCATGTGCAGTGCCCTGTGATCTGCTACCATGCTCAGAGCGCTGTGCAAACATGTTGGCTTGTGGGCATCGATGTCCGTCCATTTGTGGGGAGGTTTGTCCAGGTGTTGCATATTGTCAGATTTGTGCGCACCCAAAAATCAAGGGAATGGTCGTTGACTTTATTCTGTCATCCACTTTCGAGGAGATCGATCTCGATGAGAATCCTTGCATCGTGCCATCCTGTGGACACATCCTCACCCTAGAGAGCATGGATGGGCACATGAGCATGTCAGATTTCTATTCTACGAATGGCGAAGGCTCAATTGTAGACCTGAAGAATAGTTCCGAACCCTTCTCTGCCTCCGGGATGAAAAGCTGCCCAACTTGCCGCGGTCCTTTACGAAACCTCAACCGCTATAGCCGTATCGTTCGTCGAGCATTGATCGACGAGGCAACAAAGAAATTCATCGTCTGGGCTAACATGGAATTCATCCCTCTAGTTACCAAGATGCAAGCAATTGAGGCAGAGCTCCGTGAGGCTGCATCTAGCAGCCTCACGGCTTCCGATAAGATATCGCTAGAACCTCCTCTATCAGGATCTCTTCAGTTAAAGGGGAGCCGTGACCACCAAATCTCCCAGATCGGAACACTTACGCGAAAAGACAACCGATATAAAAGGATCATCGGGCTTCGAAGACAGATCAACAAGTTTTTGCAACAGGTCAATGAGAAAGAACAACCCTTTGGCCGCATCTACGACCTCGTTCAAGACGCCCGCAGACATCGTGGAATCAATATTGATTTACACTCCAAAGTCGATGTTCTTCAAGTGCGCAACCGGCTTCTAGCCACAGTACTGCTCACAAGATGCGATTACACCATTCTCCTGACTTTCCTCAATGATCGGAAAGGCGAGACCAGCGCAAGTTCTTATAGAATCCAGGTCGATCTGAGTATCAACAGAAAGGAATGCGAAAACTTGATGGCAGAATCTGAGTCAAGAACCCAACCAGGAAACTACGTTGAGGGCCTCCTGTACTGGGCACGGTTCCTCGCCCTCGAGCGGAGACTCGCAGAGCCTGGATCAGAGCTCACACAGCTCTTGGACAAGGCCAGGGAATATCTTCAACTCGCACATGAAATATGTGATGAATATCCCGGCCAAACTGCGGGCATGGGGAACGAAGTTGAGGAAGTTGAGAAGATGTTGCGAGATTCGACATTCTATATGCCAGTGAGTAATGAGGAAAAAGCAGCTGTGTATGCGGCCATGGCACATGACTTTAGAGGCACTGGGCATTGGTATTACTGTGAGAATGGCCATCCATTTACGATTGGAGAGTGTGGTATGCCGATGGAAACCTCTCAATGCCCACAATGTGGTTCTCCGGTTGGTGGTCATAATCATCGAGCTATTGGCGGTGTCAGACTTGCGACGGACTTGGAGCGTCAATTCGGCGGAGTTAGAATTTGACATTAGTGATATGGAGAAGAAGAGCGATGGGAACAAATGAAGACAATCACGGGAACGTTGTAGAGACTGGAATTTGGCTACTTCAATGTTGCACATTATTTTTTTGACGAAGGCAATTGGTGTTGGAGATTTTTTTTCTTTAATACACATAGCCAGTAGCCTGCCCAATGTCATGACCCTTTGATAACTTGTTATTGTGCTTGACCTAGTGAAAACAGCCCCTCGGACTCGAAGACTTGCAATGAACCCAAAATGGTGATATTCCCTTTTACGCCGTGGGTTCCTGCTCGAGACCAAGGGTAGCTTTATGCGCAAATCGGATTTAGGTATTGCGGACACAAGCAGGGCCGTTTGCCGAACCCTCCTTGAAGCTGAGCAAACAGTTCCAGAGGATTCATTGTTTCAGGATGATCTCTTCGACGAGACGTGCGAAATGATACAAGACAGGAACGAGGCCAAGGTTATTCAGGATATTGCTCGACTGATTGTTCCTTCCGCTCAGTCTCTAGCTATACGTGGCGCCAAACATCTAAAAACCTTGATCGAAAGTGTCAACGAAGGCTGGGACAATTCCATCGCTCTAACCAAGCCTCGTCCACAGCCCGACTATGCTGTTGGATTCAAGCGAACTGCATTCACCGAAGATCAGCTTAAAAAAATCCAGCCGTTTATTGGTGGCTTCTCAGAAATGTCTCTCTTCATGAGTACATACTATATGTACTTCCCGTTTCTTACATGCGAGGTCAAGTGCGGCGCTGCAGCGCTTGATGTTGCGGACCGACAGAATGCCCATAGCATGACGATGACTCTGAGGGGTGTTGTCGAGCTCTTCAGGCTTGTGAAACGCGAAAAGGAGTTTCACCGGGAGATACTCGCCTTCTCAGTCTCGCATGATCACCGGACAGTGAGAATCTACGGTCATTATCCTGTGATCGACGGGAACAAGACTACCTTCTACCGCCACCCGATCCATGAATTCAGCTTTACGGCGTTGGATGGCAAAGAGAAATGGACGGCATACAAGTTCACCAAGAATGTCTACGATAAATGGATGCCGACTCACTTGAAAAGAATCTGTTCAGTTATTGATGAGATAGCTTGCGAGGCGATCCGCGGTATCACAGCTGCTCAGCTTCTCAGCAGCATTGAAGTGGTAGAGGGGATCGTGAATTCTGGTTGAAACTGCCTTATACCTTGCTGGCGTTGTCTTCTCAGCTGCGGCGTGGCCGATCAGGGGACCCTATTGGGAAGGGAAGGAATCTGGGCAGAAGGGCCGAATGCGCATGAAGAGCGAGCACCGAGCGTTATGAGGTGGAGGTTGTTGGGCTGTTGGAAAGTAAGGAAGAAGGTAAAGGAGCGAGCGATGAAGTCGCGAGATTTTATACCTCGCGAAAGCGGCGGCGGGCCCGTGCACGCACCTTACCTGATGCGGGGGTCGCAGTTTCCTGATGCGGGCTTGCCGTCTGGTCGTTTACTGTAATATTTCCATTTGTTGCGTCGAGCACTCGTGCAGCTTCAGCTGACTGAATATCTTTGATACTGTATGGCATAAGCCGAACCGGGCTACCATCTGCGGGGAGAACGAGAGCGTATCGCTGGATCGAACAATCTGCGTTGTCCATTATTGAACCGGAGCCGTACTGGATCGTATGGTACCACGGTTGAAAGTGTATTGCGGACTAATTTAAAATCATGAATAGTGCCAAACAAAGTTAAGAGAAGAGTATGAACAGTATAGGTAGAGGACGAAAAGGTCAAGGATTGTTCGGTGTCCAAACCAGGTGTAGAGAGGAAGGAGATGCAGGGAAGGTGGCACACGTTGTTCAAGGCTGCGGGGCAGAAGCACGCCAGCCACAGACTTGGCAAGTATCACATAGGTAAAAAATCGTGTCGTAACTTAATTAGGCTCCCCAAGAATCAACGAGGACGACAAACTAATTTTATTCTATCTTTCCGACCAAGCCTCCTATTGATCTGCAATTATGTCAAACTGACCTTCCATTGAGTAGGCAGACTCATTACCACAAGAACCACGCCGTTGAAGCCAACCATCGAGCAGACCATGCCTGGCCTCCATTTGGTCACACCAACGACAAATGATGCTCGTCCCTCCCAACCTTCTGTACCTACCAGTTCTAAGCACTCCACGACATGCATGTTCCAAGCGCAAGCGATAACTTGGGAATGGGTCCGGCTCATAACGGATCTGAACGGCGATACAGACCTTCCGTCGCAGACCCATCGGCGACGGTCTGGATCTTCGCCATAATCTCGAACTTATTCAAAGGATGATTCACTTGGTAGTATTGTAGAAGATCAGCTATCACTACATGAAACATGCCACAGAGGGCTTGGAGATCGGTTGTGCGACATTGCCGGATTTTCGTGGCCAGCCACTTGAGATCATCATTGGTGTTACCCGACGTCTTGTACCTACACAAGGTCAGCAAAGAGAGACTCAACTACAGTGCGTACGCACACAAGTTTAGCAATGGCTTCACCGCACACGAGGACCGCACCGAGGCCCAAGGCATCGATAAAGATCATCCAACGAACAGCATATCGGAGATCTTCCTTCGGAGCCGTCCTGATATTACACTTCTTCGAGGATGAGCTGAAGCTAGCCGCATATATATATATATATATATATACCAAGTAAGCATGGCGCAGTCGATGATTTGAGGTGTCTGAAGGACGGTGGCCATTCTCTCCTAAATATTCTGGAAGTCACGCAGGTTCCTGATCAACGACAGTGGCCGCCGCAACCAATGTAGGTCTGTGTCCGTTCGGATTCTTCGGAGTTCGTGATGATGGTAGATTCGCCTCATCCGCTTGTCGCTACTGAAAGGATTGCCTTGGAGTTCTTGCACCTTGAGACCACCAGCGAGCTGTTCCCAATGTCGATTGACAAGTTGAACAAGAGCCTCTCTGCTAATCGCGATGAATTTCTCGAGCTTTACCTCTCGACTTCCTTTGCCTGGACTTTCGGTCCGCCTTTCCTTGCTCGAGTCTGCTGAGAGTGATCCTGTGTTGTTGGCAGGCGGGGTGTCAGGGTCGCATGAGGTGGAAGCTCGATGAATGCTAGCACAGAGGCGGGCGAAATCCTCAATCGGCAGCGTGTACAAGGTAGAGAGGCTAGAAAGGAAAGCTCTGGACGAACCTGGACCTTGCTGAGCATGTAGTGTGTAAGTTGTATTTGTGACTTGGCTGCGCAACGCCTCCATGGCACTACTTCGCATATCCTCGTAGTTAGTTTCGCTGGAGTCATGTTTCTCGTTCGGGCTTGATGAACTTATCACCGGCATCACCGGCATCAAGATGGTTGACGTACGTCAAGATCCAACGCATAATTGTATATACTTTTATCGTACGCTGAAACCAACGCACACTTTTACCGTGCGATAGTCTGCAGTTGGTGCAGTACAGATTACAAGAATAGTCTGGATTTTTGTATTATCAGCCGGAGTAGTTCGGGTTTCAGCGTAAAAGTTCAGCTTGCTCTAAGTTCTACTAGGTCGAGGTCGTGTACTTCAAGTCAAAGCAGTTCGAATAACACCATTGCAACTCGGACTACTTTGGCTTGAAGTGTGAATAAGGCACATATGCTATCTTGTAATACGTTAAGGTATTATACTTCAAACGCAATTACTTTGAGGTGCACTATTTCAAACCAATGTATTCGCAGTTGTAGTACTCTGAATCTAAAAATAGTTTCGAGTATGCAAACTACTTACGGTTAGTACCCCCAAGGCGTTGGCGCATAAGGGCCACTGGCGTTAAGTTGGGAATGGAGCAGAATTCGGCTTCGCGACGCTGGCGCATCCGTTACGATGGCGTTTGACGAACGGCGGCGTTGGAAAGGGAGCAGAATTCGGCTCCGCGACGCTGGCGCATCCATTGCGATGGCGCTTGACGAACGGCGGCGTTGGAAAGGGAGCAGAAATTGGCCCCTTGACGCCGGCGCATCCATTGCGATGGCGCTTGACAAACGCTGGCGTTGGGGATGAGATAAAAATTCGGCTCCCTGATGTTCCAAATGCGCCAGCCCCAGGTCAAAACAATTTTGACGTTGATGTTCTGGCCAAAATTGGTCAAAACATCGTTAGTTCCATTCTTCCAGGAATTATAAGGAAGGCTCACAAGGTTCCATCTATGCCGGGCTCAACAAATTAAGTTAGATCTCTATAGAAATATGCTAAAACGTACATAAATCTAAAGTGACTACACTAAAGAGATCCTTAGCTCTGAGCTCTACTATGTTAATTGTCTGCGTTGCCCAATGTTGACCATAGCAAAATACGCAAGAGTAAGGTTTTCCTCGTCGGAACTACCAGGAAATACAGCCTGCATGGCACATAGACAGACCACATGCGAGTTTAGTGTTGATACAAAAGTGGCCATTACAGTCTCGTTCGCCTTTGCAACCTACAGAAGAAAATGTCTCATTTAAGCGCTGCTAGGGTCTCTCTACCCTGAAGGTAGAGACAACATGGTAAATACCGATTAAGAGCTAGCAGGTGTTTGATGATTCCTGAAATAAGAAACCCCTGTCTAGTCTTGTGAAAAGAACTAAGCAGAATCGCACATCGTGAGAACAAGTGGCACTATAAAGGGGCTTACAGAGTTCAACCTACTTTTAGAATTGAAGGGGTCCAAATCTGGCTCCCCACCACTTGGATTCGAGGACCCTTCCTTCGGCTAAGAATTTGGAGGATTGAGGGTTTACATGCGGCTCCCCACCACTTTGGTTTGGAGGGGATCGATTCAGGCCCCTCATTGTGCAATCAAAACCTTCGACTAAGATTTGGAGGATCGCGGGTTCAAGTGCGGCTCCCCACCACTTTGGATTCAAGGGGACAGATTCAGGCCCCTCGTTGTGCAATCAAACCATGGGCTCAAACCCGGCACCTATGCCCCTGTTGGCCACCAATACGAAAGTCCTCAAAGACAGCCATCAGAACAGACGGTCTTTGACAAAACAAGGCCCAGAACAACAGACGACTCTCTAATGCCTCAGGCTTAATGCTCAAAGTGCATCAAAACTGACCTGGGCAGATCACCTCGACCTCTGCAGCAGCCTTTTGGTATCAATGGATACCACAAACGTCAAACGAAACGACGAGGGGAAAAGAAGAAAGAGAAAGAACGAGGGAATAAACAGGAGAAAGGATACCTTGATTAAGAAAGCCTATGAATTAGGGGAGTTCGATGGTATCGACGTGGCTCTGATCATTTGCAAGCATGGTCGATACACCACGTACAGGTCCAGGGACCACACATCGTGGCCGCCATCTGTGGCAGAGATAGTAAGTAAGCGATTTGCTTGCTTGAAATACACGACCGATGCTGATACTCATCTAGCAAACTGCCTATCCTCTCCCAAAGAATATGCTACCGGAAGACGTCGAGAAGCGCTTCTCTAAACATACCAGAGAAAAAAGATTGCCTCGCAAGAATGAGGAAGCAAGGATAATGAGCGGTAGGCAGACTACCTGCAAATGGATAGATAACCAGCAGCCTTGCAAAAGGGAAAATAAGACCATAGTTATGGATATTACTGAATGAAGTCTCAGCGCCCTATTCTCTGATTTGTTTCATCTGTGGCTTCACTTGTAGCAGAAGTTGACTGTAATGTAGGTAGCGGGAGACATAATAGTCCTGACGAGGTAATAGGCTAATGAGATGACGGAATTGACATAGTAACAGCCCTGACTGGCTAGATGTGGGAGGGTCACCGCAAAGGCAGGTCCTTGACTCTGCAACCAACCCAATCGTTCTGCAGTAGAGATGATGCGGCGTCGTCTTGGGGACGGCAGCACCTGTAGAACATCTATAGTAGATATGCCTATAATTGGTCCTCCGTCCCGCACTTCCCGCTCTTTGTCTTCGTCATTTTCGGCGAGGATTAGTCGTAGATCCGTTCTTCTTAAGAGTCAAGTCGTTCTCGGCGCTTCACCCATCCTATATACATCTGAATCAGCATTCTACTGTGTCTTGGCTGGGTTTATTTTATATAGAAAGAACATATATGTCGAGACGGGTACGTGCGATGCTCTCTTACGCTGGCATTCCTGATTCTGGAGTTTCATAGCTTGGATCATTTGCCGCAGCCAACGGTAGCATCTACCAGTTAGGTTGACCAATACTGTGAGATGGGAAAGCGTTTGGAGGAGTCCGAGTGGGAGGCCGATTTGTGGTTTAGGAGAATAGGGTCGAGAGATCCAGTCAGAATCGTCAAAGAGAATCCCACATACGGCTGGAGAGAAACTCGAGAGACTATTGAGCTAACCTAAAGAGTTTTAGCCTTCTGTCTAAAATTAGATCAAGAAATGTGGCTTGTGGTTGTGTAACCGCTCCCACGGGCTTCAAGAACTTTGGTCGCGGCAACCAGCCACCAAAAGGTCGTCAGCGAACCTCCCGCCGGCGCGAAATGACCCTTTCTTTCACTTCGTTTTTCTCCCTAGTCTGCATCTTGAGCATGGAACCTTTGGCCATTGAAATGTGTCATCGACGCTCCCCTCCGGAGGTGTGTGAGAAGGGCCGAGTGATTGGCAGGAAGCTCCACAAAGAAGCGCAACCAAGCGACCAAAGATTCGCGGCACCGGATCTGGGTAGAATCCCAATCGATTTTGCTTGGATCTGTCGCGGCTGGCTGTCAGAGAAGTGCGTTCTAGCAGTCACACGTGTATAGGGACGATGTTGTATCTTGCTAGTAACAGAGGGAAAGGACGAGGCAGTGGTTGTCTTGCTTGATACACTGATAACTTCTCTGCCTGCTCATCTATCTGCTTATCCATCTCTAGCTGTCCAATGATGAAGTGAGGTTGCGATTACCCAATACGATATGGCGCACATATCACGTGATTTGGCGCTGTGCCGCGGGGGCTGCGCCGTCACTCCAAGGCTCCAAGGATGGTCAGCCGCTTTGGCGCCAACAACGACGAGCTTCTATCGTATCAACATCCTCATCCTCGTTCACCACCATCATGTCTCGAACCCAGCCTGCATATGTTACGGAGGAGACATACCAATACCACCGCGCAAGACAGGACACCGACATCCGCGGAGAGTTCGGACGGCAGGCATCCCTCATCGAGCAGGGCAACAACCAGCTTCGAATTGATCTCACTACCACATTCAACGACAAACTCTCGAACGTCAATGGCACACTGAGCGGCAGAGTCGGAGAGTTGAGCCATGAAGTACAACAGCTGAAGAGTGAGGTCAGCCAGGTGAAGAGCGAGGTCAGCCAGGTGAAGTTCAGACTTGATCAAATAGAGGGCGATATGGGCGAGATGAAAGGTGACATGGGCGAGATGAAAGCCAGACTGAATCAGATGGAAGGGCGTTCATTCAACCGATCGAGAATTCTACCACGTCATACTCTTTCCAGTATTGGGATCTTCAGGTCTGATGTCGGCTTCACGCTCCCGGAATACTTTCCGCCTACGATCAATGACTTTTGGAAGTTGCAATTTCCACCCCAAGGTATATCATATCACCAATGGGCACTTACAAAGTATAAACTAACCCTTTGAACAGAAATGAAATTAATCTACCTTCTCCGATTCTACCAGATCCAAGGCTACGATCAATGGGGCCAAACAGTTGACGATTTTGACCCAAACCCAGCCAGCGATGTACAAGATCCTTCAACTAGCGGGTCCAGTTCTCATTCGCAGTCCGATGATTCTGACGACTCGTCACTAGATGCTTCATCACTCGTGGAGGCAGTTCGGAAATATCCTCGCCTCGCGATAGAGGAGCTTGCACCTATACTGGGTATAGTGTTCGAAGACATCCAGAACTTTTTTGAAAGGGCAGCCATCTTGAGGGAGCAATCGCAGCAGCCTGCAGTAAAGAGACAAGCTACTGGTGTTAATGCGCCGACGTCAACACTTGCGAAACGACCAAGGAATACCCCGCCACAAGCGCCGGTGATGAAGCGTCTACCCTCAAGTCCCAGCACCAGTCAAAAGTCAGCATCAGAAAGGCTGCTCTGGAATCAATCCGAAGACGAGAGGAATCGAGCGGAGGTACTGGCTAAATTCAGAGCCGCGGGGTCCGAAGCATCCCCGAAGGATTCAGCAACGGACATTATCCCTTCACAAGAGCACCGAGACCTTGGGCACAGCAGGGAGGAGGAATAAGTCAAGGCACTTGGTGATGATCGTTACCATCTGGAAGGTGAAGTGGCTATCGAGAAGCTTCTCGCTCAGCAGGAAGAACGAAGCACGGATTTTGCTTTACTGCACATATGACGGTGGTGGTGAGGCGGATGAAGATCCCTTCTACATGGTTATTTACGAAACCCTACACGATATATGCGAGGAGCAGCGTAGCATCTTGGACAACGGCGTTGACCTTTCGGTTTTATCCTCAAACTTTGGAGCACATCCTCGACTCACGAAGCTGCGCTTGACATTCTGCGAGGTGATAGAAGGCGACTCGTCGCTGTCAAATTTCACCGCAGGCAATACTACAGCAGAAGACTCCCATGAATACGTCTACTCCAACCATTCCTCGATCACCACAGCCCATTGCCTCCTGCGTATGAACGACGGACCTCAACCCGCATGCAGCATGCGCATTGTAGCCTCACTTGATGAGGTCTCTGTCACAAAACTGATTCGTGTCAATGATATAGAGATGAGTGCCGTCGAAAGCTGATTTATCTTTGGATTGGCGTGAAGGTCGAGTGCAAAAAACAGCGAGCTTGTCCGTGGGACTAGGCTAAGTTATCCAGGAGATGTTAATTCATCCAGTGTTCCCAAATACATTGTCCCTTATTCCATTGTCCCATAATCCGTTGTTCCTTAATCCATTGTCCCTAAGCCCATTGCCTCTAAATCTGAATCCATTGTCCCTAACTCCATTGGCACTAGATCCATTGCCATTGCAAGTCATTGGTATTAATAATCTCTTAGTACCATGAATTGAACAGTACCAGTAATATGAAGTGAATAGTCCGAGGGGTTCGACCCCGCTATCAGTCAGAAGGTGGACCTGCCGCCTGCCCCAGGACCAGAAATGCAATGGGACCAATGGGTCTTGGCGAGCTTTGAGGCCAGTGACAGGCAAAGCTTAGTCGAATTTAAATCAGTCAGAAGGCGAAATGGGCGTCGCCAGGCCTTAGCTTCTTATTTTTAGCGGAGTCTATTTCCCAACACTTGTGGCTGTGCAGCCTGCAAAGACACCGCTTCTAGGCCCGAGGCAGAGTTAGCGGTTTACCCCACCATCTCAATGGTCGTCGAAGAAGCGAGTCCCCAGAACTGGGACCTGGTCACGCATAGGTAGTGGTACCAGGTAGTACTACCCCGACTTCCCAGAACCGGGAACTGGTTATGCATAGGTAGTGCTACCCGGTAGTACTACCCCGAAACCCCAGTTACTTCCCGCAATTCGGGAAACTCCAAACCGATATCAACCAGAAAAACAGGCAGACGCCCTCCGGAGCATCAGCTAATAGCTGTTAGCGGATCAGGGAACAAGGGGCCAAGAAGGGACGTCCACTCATTTCTTGCCTGCTCGAGTATTTAAGTGACAAATCATGCCAATTCCTTGTAGGGGCATATTCTAAACCCAGTCGGAAGGCTCGCCTTAGAGGATGATCGATTTACGGTCAGGATTTGATGCATCGGTGGGCGAGTTGGCATCACGACGAGGAACTCGTCGAAACGCATCTTCCAAGTCGTAATTTCTACACGAATTCCGAACAATGTCCATCTCACCTTCATGAGAGGGATTTAACTGACCTTGTTTCGCATTCAGATACTGCACTTTCAGACTTGGGATCCAGCGAAATGCTACGACGAAATCTCGCCCCAATTTATCCACGGCTTCCTGAGCTGGGCGTGCGATCAACGACGAGGGAAAGGTGGCCGGAGGCGGCCAGGAATCAAATATGCGAGCTCGCTGGAGACATTCTGGAAATGCTACCTAATAGTATACAAGATTGAAACTGGGAGGAAGCTCGATCCTATGATCCAAGTGAATAGTCAAGATGTGAGCCTTCGCACTTCGCACATTCATTCAAGGCGTGGTTGACGCTGACGAGATACTTAGGTCGTCAAGATTGTAGCAGTAGAAAAGGACCTCGATTTCACAAAGCCGCCGAGTGCGACTATGTATACAGAGGATCTAGCTGTATTCGCGCGAGTCCTTCTAGCTACGACCGGAGTCCCTCAGCCGTGCACGAGAAGGGCTGTCCCCCGACCACTTCCCAAGCTCATTGATAGGCTTGGAAACGGGAAACTCAAACCTTCTCCATCTGTTACCGCCAACCATAACGGGAACGTCCAGAAGGCGAGTGTCAATTTTGTTCACCCATGGTGCAGGGGGGAAGCAAGGCGGCTCACGCTGCAAGTATCCGATCGAGGCTCTCAATCATGCTTGTTCGACACGCAATTATAGTTATCCAGCTGCAGCATCTCACCTAAACTAAACTGCAAACATAACGTAATTCTTTTCTCCGGAGCGGAAGCACTTTTATCCCTAACCTCCTCTTGGATCATGGCTCGGTCGCATGAGCAGCCAATTATAGCCGCTTATGTAAGAAGGCGCGCGATGTCCTTTGGGTCTTGATATTGGCCTGCTCCAAAAATAACTTAGCGGCAACATCTCCGCCTCCAGGCTTTCCTTCTCGACATCTTCCATACGCACTCCCCATATCTGAGAACGCAACCTGTCATCCGTGTAACATTATGCCATTGAATATTGCAACATCTCTAGAAATTCTCGAGGAGCACGTACCCATTCCTAGCTCTCCAGATGCTCCCCAAATATCGCGTCGAAGCAGAAGTAGGTGACTTCGCAATCAGGTATCTGAATGAAAAGCTGATCATACCCACCAGGACTACAGCATGCTGCCAGGAACGACCGTCCCGAATTGGAAACGAGAGAACCAAATTCGAGCCGCAAACGCCATCGTGGCGAGTCGCAGGAGCGCAATGACGGTACAAACAAGCTTGCACGAGTGTGCTGTACAGAGGGGGTATCTTGTGAATGGGCTAAATTGGCTATGCTTCAAGGGAAGATGATAAGCAACCTCATGAGCCGTGTCTCGGTATTGGAGGAGAGGATCGGCATGTACGACCTTCCGCAAGCTATTCCTCGAATCCAACACTTAAACTCGGCCGAACACGCATCCAATTCTTTACATTCTAGGAAATACGTTTGCCCTGTCGACAATTGCGGGAAATCTTTCAAAAGATCGGACAACCTTTCTCGACACATTATGGACACAAAGAGCTCCGAACACATGGAAGTAGCCCGTAACCTGAATCAGACATACTGTGTTCCATGCCAGAAAGATTTCAAACGACCGAGCGATTTCACCCGCCACGAAAAGAACAACCACAAGGAAATGTATAAAGCAAGGCTCGAATGGGTTGAGAACGGCCCTGTTGATGGGTACGTCACACGAATGCCAAGTGAGTCCACCCATATTAGACTCCGCGTCACATTTTCCTCTACTGAAGTACACATACATTTCCATGTCAAAGCTTTGAACTGAGGCTGAAGTGACGTCCAACTACAGAATCGCCTATGCCAGTTACAGATCCAGCGTCCAGGCTCACAGAATGTGCATCCGACCAGTACAGTTTCCCACTAAGATTTGTTCGATGTATATTAACTAGATCAGCTCGCAGAGTCGCAATAATGACAACAGCTCGGGGAGTAATGGGGCAACTCAACAGAGGGAAGTTATCTGGTAATCATCTATCCCGATTTCTCTCCTTCAAGGCTGATCATGGAAGCTCTCAAAACTCTCTTGACATCCTTTCTAGAGCATTATATGCTCATGTCGGTTCTCAGGCCGATTCGCTACTATCAAGCCCTCAAGATGATGGCGACTCCAAGAAAGACCATACGACCACCAAACCACGGGCATTTTTCAACGAGAAGCTTAGGGACGACAATGACAATACGACATATACAGTCGATGTTGGTGCAGCAGATACTCATGTTCCATTCCCAGATGGCACCGTGTTTCAACTTGAGGGTGCGTCTGCTGAACCTCCCTTCTTGCCACAAAGCTTTTTTGACCTGGGTCCCTACGATCTTCAAACGTCGCCGAAGTATGGGTCTACTTCATGCAGTCAATCCGTTTACGACAGGAGCCAATCTCCTTTACTACCCCCGAGTTTCTTCGATTTAGGACCATACGATATGCAAGGTGTGGGCGACGAGGGATTTGCTTCACTCCCAGACCATAGTGAAGCGTGTGCTAGTGGGTCTGGCTCACATTCCAGTCTTTTTGATTTGGGATCATGTAATATCTGAGCTGTGTTAAGCAACTGGCTTTTCATGGAAGCGTAGCCGGCTGCAACTTTACTGTGCATCAAGGTTTCGATTTTTCTCAAAAGCCTTTCTGGATTATGCCACTTGAAATGATACTATAACTAAACTCGGCGTCGTCATATCATCCTATAGTGGCTTCAGTCGCGATTCCAACCTCATTTACCAGATATGAAGGCGAGATTGTGTATGCAGCAGAAGCTATGGTGAGCTCTTTCCATGTTTCCAAATTATAAAGTCACCAGAGCGGAAGCAATCGTCTCCTCCCACCTCAATTATCTTATCCCCTAAATCAGGGATCATCCTTCCTCGATTGGAAAACCCGTTCAAAAGATAGGACACAGCGATCAAGGGCGCCTCCGTGGGAGGGTGTCTTGGAAGCCAGGGGGCTGAACGATTGAGCCAATGCGTGCAAACGAAGCTGGACCAAAAATTAGATAGTGCAACCAAACGTCGTGGTAGGAACGCAGTACATATCACCTCCATTTGCTTCCACTGTCCCGTTTTTAGAGTTGTGGTTAACATCAATTGCCCATTGCACAGCCCTGTCTCCTCCTAAATGAACGCTGTAGGCTCCAACAAGCTTCGGCTCTCCTGCAATCTCTTTCCATTCCCTATCCCGTGACATCCCTCCTCGCTGTGTTCCAACTTTGAACGCCTGGTAGCCAGTGATCCGAAAATCATCGTTTTGCGCGGCGAACAGGATCGCTTTGACAGCCTAAAAGGCCTTGTTAAATACAATCATCAAATAACCGATGGGCCCTTACTTCATTCAGGACTATGTCCCTCCTAACTGACTCCAAGGCCTTCATATCTCTCAACAGAGAGGGCTCAACTGATGTGAGGTCCGTGGCTCTTTTCAGCAAAATGCATCCGTCACTCATCAGAGCCTGGACCGCTTGCTCTAGGGATTCTTCAAGGGGGATTCTCTTCCCGCTAAGCAAGACCACTTCAATCGTGGCTAGATCCATCATGTTGGGTTAATGACGAAGCTGATAACTAGTACCATTTCTGGTCGTGAAATCCGAACTCTGCAAATTGAAAACACGTGACTGCCTTTATTTACTGCCCCAAAATGCCGCTGAGCATTTTGACGCACTTGTGCGGCAATGTGCAACGATATGAGTGCATTGCGGATGTAGGGAAGTATAAAACCACAGATATACAAGTACGCAAATCTAGTACCACTCTTTACTTCGCGCAAGCTCCTTCAAAAGTGTAGAAGATGTGGAATAAAAACAGTACGCACAAGAGCGGCTCATGAACGCCATAAGATTGAAACGTAGGAAACAGTCGCAGACAGGGAAAATCCATATTGCCAGGATCACAGAAATTTTATGGCGAAATCTCATCAGGCTGATCCAGTACTGTATGAAGAACAATAGCGTCATGTATTTGACCCGCATAGATTGAATAATTTGCAGAGGAAGCACAACATGCAGGCAATAACACGCTTTTCTTCACTCGTGTCATCCCGTACAGGAAGCATATATATTTGTATCGAATAATATGCAGTTTCACTGGTAACAGAGTTCAATTTAGATTCCACTCCTTCGAAATACACGACCTCAACACGCCCTCAACACGCCCTCAACACGCCCTCAACACGCCCTCAACACGCTCTCAATACGCCCTCGATACGCCCTCATTGTACGCTAGCTCTCACTGGAACACGCCCCTAGGAGCAGCCGATCATTGGTATTTCACTGGAGACAAACATTATTTTGTTGAATTTTCATTTATGCCTATTGGCTGTTTAATGCTAGACGAACATGATTGAGAGAGAAGGGAGAATAATTCATTGGTTCTATCACAATATTGTTCGAGCCTTTCAGGGTCAGCTATGGCAGACACAAGTTGGCTTCACCAACAAAGAGTCGTGCAATGCCAAACTACTTCATCATGGACCAGTAGAACTAGTGGTCCCCTCACTGCGCGTGGTTTCGCTCTATCTATGCATATGACATATCCGTTGATAAGAGTGCTTTGTTTGCAGCTTTGGTATGAGGCTCGGACTTGGAGACCAACTGTCCTCATTGTCTGAGCTCTTAGTACCTCCATCACTTTCTTCGAGAGAAGTTCACCCCAGCCGACTATATGTAGTGTTGTATGCATGGTGGGACCAATTTCGTGACGCTTGATCGAGGATCGAGGTTCTCTCTAGGTTGCCGGGAAGATGCTGGCAACGGCGATGGTCTCCCAGACCTGCAGAGCCGTATGTGCTCCGCATCTCTTTTACTGTACCCTAGTTTATGTTACTACATCTGAGAGCTAGGGTTGGTATGGTTGAGGCTGCCTTGAGATAGGAAAAACCCTGACGGATTACTTGCCAGCTTGCACGAAACGCTGCAATGCAGCCAGCCACCTTCCTCCTATGCTCCATGATCGCTCCTCAGCATAATCCCCACCTGCCACTTTAACTTGGAGCCGTGCACAAGGTTTTAGGCCGAAAGGACGATCCGAGACCAAGTCGCTGTCGCACTCGAGGTCGTCGTCGCAACCTGTAGTTTATCCCCCAGGCCAAGCTGTGGTCTGGAGCATGAAGGGTTGGCAGACGCAAGATTTGAGCCCACCAGCACAAGTTTGGGTGGAACCAGTTCGGCTACGCCGCTTACATAACCTATACCAGTTATTTAGCGTGAGTCGTTTCCCAGGACGACGCATAGCGTCCCATGATTCGAAACCGTACAAGCTATAACCTTTCCATCACTTTGAGGGTCCATCGCTGATAACAATAGTAAAGATAGGCTTAGTCTTAAACATGTTAGACCCATTCTTTTCTTCTCCAACAATTCTAGTCACTGCTATCCAGCCCATGGTGGACTACTTGGGCTTGTCAACACTTCCTCTCCACATTCACGAAGTCATCTTAGGATGGACGTGCTACCATCTCATCGACACGATTGTATCACCTGTCGTCTCGACATGGCTCTTTCCTTCAATCTACCCTTGCCTACCAGCACGAACAATGATAAGCTGGAACATACACGTCACGTCATTCATACAATCCTCTTTCATAACGGCTTTCGCCTTGTTTGTGATATGGAGGGATGAAGAGAGAAAAGAGATGGATTGGGCGGGGAGGATTTGGGGCTATACAGGAGCTGGAGGGGCTGTCCAAGGTTTTGCTGCTGGATACTTTTTATGGGATTTGATAGCCAGTATCATGCACCTCAACGTGCTGGGCTGGGGATCTTTGGCACATGCAGTCAGTGCACTGCTTGTTACCAGCCTGGGGTTTGTGAGTAATCCCCTTTGTTTCTATTGGTCCTATTGTTATTCCCTTTTGTAAATGTAGTTGGCTGATTTGAACGCAGCGTCCATTCGCAAACTATTACGGCTTGAACTTCATCCTCTACGAACTTTCCACACCTTTCTTGAACATCCACTGGTTTTTCGATAAAGTTAATATGACCGGTTCTCGAGTGCAGCTATACAATGGCATCGCTCTCCTCGCGACCTTTTTCGGCTGCCGAGTCCTTTGGGGGAATTATCAGTCTATCAACATCTATTTAGACGTCTGGACAGCACTACACACACGAACTCCCGATTCCCTACCTGTTAGCGGTAATTCAATATTTGCACAACGGGAGAGTACATTGGGATTGGGAACTAGGGACAACTTTGGCACGATGACCCTACCAACGTGGTTGGCGATCGTTTACCTAGGAAGCAACACTGTGCTGAACTTCCTGAATGTGTACTGGTTTGCAAAGATGGTTCAAGCACTGATGAAGCGATTTCGGCTTCCTAATTCGACACCAAAATTGGGGAAGAGAAGCTTTGAGAAGAACGCTGGATGTCATATAGATTAAGAGAAGAAACAGCTGTCGGATTGTGACGAGGGTCAGCTTGCAACGTAAGTCAAACCACCGGACAGCTTCTCTTTGTAATTATTCTTCCATCAGACATAGATATCAGACAAATATGCTTCGATCATGATGCTCATGGCTCTGCCAGGTCGAGCGTCTAATGTACTATCATGACAAATCTTCGAGTAATTCGATAGTCAAGGGCGCCTTGCGAGTAATGGAACAGACACAATCAATGGTGTTTGGTTTGAGAAGTAGTCACTGTCGAAGCGGGAGACAGGTAGCTGACAGACGACGGCCGTCCTGAACTCGGCGGCAAGCCCTAGAGAGCTAGCTGTGCAATGATTCAATACCTTCGCACATGTCTCCAGCACCTGGGTGACTATCTGGATGACAGCTACCGCCAACATCGCAAGCGACATGATGTCCACGTGATTAAATTAACATGAAACATTTTCGCTCTTGGCACCGTAGCGTCCCGTCCCCGTTCCAGTTCTATCTATATCCAACACAAACTGCACAATTGGCAAATCGATCTATCACTCACGATGCCTCTCCTCTCCACCCTCACAGATTTCGTCGGCGCCCTCTCCCTCACCCTCTTTATCCTCGTTGTAACCTATGTCACCTCTTTCTGCTTCACCCCACCTACCCTGAACGCCGATACCCTCAACGAAGTCAACCGCAAGAGTATCGCAAACAGACTCCTTTTCTACTACTCATGCAACGCCATTGTTCTTCTGACCGGCACCTACCATGCTCTACTCTGTTTCACCTACCCCGCGCCTCCATCGATCCTCTGTCCGAATCCCACGAACCTCTCCCCCAAACTCTTCACCTGGAACTTCCACACCATTCTCTGCATCGCCCTTATCTTGGTCTCTGGTCAAATCCTGCTGCTGTGCTTCAATAAACTCGGCACCACTTCCAACTTCCAACTTACCGAGCCTAAAAAACTTATCACATCCGGCATATACAGCTGGCTTCAGCATCCCTCCTACGCCGCCGACTTCGTTATACTCCTTACCAACGGCGCCTTAATTCAAAGACGGGATGGCGTGGCTGCATGCTTGCTGCAAAAGAACATCGTGGATGGCAAGAAGTTTGAGATAGTCTTCCAGATCGGTTATCTTCTCACGGTAGTTGTTGGATGTTGGGCACTGGCTAAGAGAGTGAGGAATGAGGAATCCATGCTGAAGAGAACATTTGGGACAAAGTGGGAAGAGTATCATAGGCATACGAAGAGGTTTCTTCCCGGTGTGTTTTGAGGTGATGTGGCGAGAGGGATCGATTGCTCTTCCAAAATTGGGTGTGATACGAGGCATTGTTTCTTTCCACTACATAGCTATCCAATGCAGCGCTACATACGTTGAGATTTCCTACTCTCTTCAGCTTTACCCTTACCCATTGGGGGATCACTGATTAAAGAGGCAGCTCTGAAATAAATTACTTAAATCAGGAGGCTCGGTGTCCATAATGTGAATTGAATTGCAGAACTTCATCCAAACGCTGCCACCTCGACCCTGATGATGCTTGACACTGGACTCCTGGTGCTTGTGCGGTGCATGACATTCAAGAGAAGTTGACTGCAACTTTCAATTCCTGATTATGTTGGCCCAAGAACTAGGAAAGGCACAATTCGTGTGAGTGTCCAGCAGCGAAACAAGCCACTAAGCGGCCTCGTACACGCGCCCACAATTACGCCCTTAATACGCCCTCAATGCGGCCTCAAACACGCCCTCAAACACGCCCTCAATTTAGGAGCGATGAAATTGGTTCCTCGATTTCCAACATGCACATCAATTGATACACAAATTTATTGCATCTTTATTTTACATACAAACAAAGAGCTGCATCCTTATCATATACGCCGTCTCTACAGGCTCCGAAACTTTGCAGGCCTTCTTGAGATTTCTTAAACTAGCATTTGGTAGGAGCTCAAATATCTTCACTTGTCCTGTTATATAACTAGCTCAATGTTGCGAAATCCTCCACCTTTCCTCCTCCGCTCTAGAGGAAACATAGGCCGATCGGCCAGCCCGAAGCCTAAAAAGCGCAGACAACCTTGACCTCACGCCAATCTCCATTTCATGTCATAATGACGATGTGGGACATCAAAAGAATCCGTCTTAGGTCAAAGCAATCCTCCCCGCAGCTGTTGTTCTATTATCTATACGCATGGACTGATCTGAGTATGCAGATAATCGAATGCACTCATCAAACCGACCATATGCGTCAGTCCAGCGAAGACAACCATGAAATGGAGAATCTGATGGCTGCTGCCATATATATCGTGTCTTAGGGGATACCATCTTTCCGGAATCTAACTCGTCAACATGTGTTATTCAAAGAGGTGAGAAACCAACCCTAGCGGCATAAGCTGCGGCGCCTATGAGGTTTAGTGCACCCATCAATCCCATCCAGCCCAGACTCATCCTACGGTTCTGGAGCTCCCAGCCGTGAAGCACAAGTCCATGAATGATGAATACAATTGCAGAAAGACCCAGGCCAGAATACATGGCGGCCCGGTACGGCCGAAGTTGAGGATGGCGAAATCTTGGGTTGAGAGTCGTAGTAATGCAAGCAATGGCTAGTACGGAAACCTGTTACCATGGCGTACGACATACGCAGCACGTTAGTTTCTGTGGAGGGTTGCAGCAGAGAAGGTAATAAAAACTTCATGGGAACTGACCACTGACCAGTAAAGCTTCTGAAGCTCCGGGTCGCAATAGAAGCCATAGTAGACGGAAGGGATGGTTGATCCCCACATCAACACCACCACACCCATATAATCAAGTTGATTACCAAGGGCCGCTACCGCTTCACTGTGGTTCGCAAAAGTATGGAAGCTATACCCCACATCCGTTAGTTGTGGAAAGCGGAAGATTCAATGGGTATATCCATACGAGGCAGAGAGAAAGAAACAAACAGCCACCCCGAAAAAGAACGTTGAGAAAACAACGATGTCTCCTAGCTGAGCGTTGGAATACCGAGGATACGCTGTGCTGTAAACGTAAAACGGAAGAATGGCGAAGAGGACTCCCCCGAACAGGTGGGAGTAGATGTTCACTGCAACGTTTCCGTCTAGTCAGCCATGGAGACATGCTCAATGTGAAAAGTACGTGCCGGTTTCGTTATGGATGTGTCTTAGGCTTCTCATAGACTGACTGAAAGATCCAGATGCAGCGCTAGGTGTCCGGTTAGAGTACATACTTAACCAAGGACCAGACGTGAGAGCTACCGATAGCCAGTGAGGATGAACTCGTTGTCTCTGCTGAGTATTCAGACAAGGCGGGGGGGACGATGGGTCCTCATGGAATGACTAACTGTTGCCAGTTTGCTTCCGATACGGTCATTAGCTGTGACATCCTCATCGAGAACACAAGCTCTCATGGTTAATACTTACGCAATTCATGCCATGTTAAGAGTAAAATGCGATCCACTGGAGAATCTTTGCCTGCCGGCCATCCTGGTGAAGGTTTGTTGTATCCTATTCTACGGAGCGCTGTTTCACTGACAGATGGACGAGGTGGCGCGCGTTTGCGTGAATGGGACATCGATACAGATGCCATATTTGGGTCGCGGGGTATCAAGACTGAAGACTCTGTCAGGAGGCGAGTGGGAGATTAGTGTTTGAAGTCGTGTTGGGTCAGCAGCGAACGAAAAGTTTTCGGCTTTTCCTCGCATGCATGTACCAGACGCGGACCTTCGGGAAGCCAATCATTCACCTTGCACCTGTTTCGAACGGGTCCGTCCGCTGTCGCAGTTCTTAGGAAAGAACACCAATTTTTCGAACACCACAACAAGCAGAAGCTCGTTTGCTGACTGAAAGGACTTAATAACCGTAGCTTTAACAAGTTCTGATCAGTTTTAGTTTTGGTATGGAAATCTTGAAGTCGTGCGAAAGCTTGCGGGTTAGAGAATTTGAGGACCGTCGCCAATTCCTGCACCCTGGTGTACCTTGTAAGTTACATGTTTCTAGGGAGCGGCCCGGCACGTTTGCTTGTTGCCGCAAGCGCTGATCCTAATCATGAGAGAGCGCTTAATCTGATGGAGGTGCCCATTATATTCTTTCACGGTCGCCCAAGAATCACCGACTCAGTCTCTCCTGGTATAAACCTCACGCAAGGAATTCGAAAGGCAAAAATTCATAATGGCTGTCGAGCTGTCCATCTTTCTCCTCTTAGCGACTTCCCCAACCGCTATTGCTACCAACAGTAGTGGCGCCGCTACAGTAGGTTGGGTCTCTGATCCAGCCGGACGAGGCACATTTTCACTCCTCTTCTCCAGCCTTCTTACATTGGGGTTGTGTGTCTGGTCTGCGATGCATCTCAACATTCCTCCACACGATGAACAGCCAGCACAAAGCTGGATGAAAAACTTCAAGTGGGGCTTGATAGGTGTTTTCGCTCCAGAACTCATCGTATTCGCGGCCTGGAGACAGTACAATTCAGCAAAAGCGCTGCATGCTGAAATACAAGGATACTTGAATGCGGAGAACCTGACGCCGCCGCGAGAGGACACAAGAGATGATAGATCCAAGGTAAATCTGCTGAAAGATGTTGGCTGGAGCTATTTGCAAGCTCACCATCGTTTAGCGCCGAGTACGACCCAGCGGGTCCGAGAGCATCGAACAATCCTACCCGTGGACGATGGTGCACAGCTTTTACGCCGGAATGGGAGGGTTCACTGTTGAATCAGACGTCTCTCCTGCAGATGGAGGCTTGAGTGAGCGTTTGACGCTGTCGGCACGCGGAATTGCCTTTCTGGCCAGATGCGGCCATCTTCCCAACATAGATGAGGACGATATTAAGGACAAAAGCAAGGCAGATGGTCTGTCAAAATCCTTGGTTTGTGTCCAAGCCGGATGGATGGTGGTGCAAGTTATTGGACGACTTGCACTTCGCCTGCCCGTAACTTTATTGGAAGTCAACATCTTAGGACATGTTCTTTGTGCTCTTGTCATCTATCTATTGTGGTGGCATAAACCGCGATTGGTATATGAACCGACGAAACTGGAAGGGGATTGGGTGGCACCCATTTGTGCCTACATGTATATGAGCAGCCAGGTTAGTGGTTGGAGCAGCTCTCACGCAGGGATACTTCGGCGGACCTGGATCGATCCCGAACTATCAGCCCTGGCATTGTTCACGACTCAAGCCCAGAGTGGGCTTGATGCTATGAAGGAGAAGAACTCTAATGTTGCGAATGAGCAACAGTGTGCTTCCAGCCATGGATCCACTGATCACTTGGACGTGGGTGATGAGGTTCCTGCCGGCACCGATAATATGGGCTACTTCGGGCCTCGTCCGCTTCCTTCGAATCCGATCGGAAGCTTTGCATTCTCAAGCACAGCGGAGCAGGCCAAGATTCCAAGCACGACGCAGCTCACCCGATGGCGCTTGGCTGCTGATGCTGTACGTATGTACCCCACTATAAGGCAACGATTCGCTGCGAGCCACAGTCCAGAGGCCGGAAAAGACGGATGTAATTGGCTGGAGCCAGTGATTGAGGAACTTGTGACAAAGTCGGCCAATAATTGGCCAGGTGAGGAGCTCCTCCGTGGAACAGGAGGTCTCATCATGGGGATGGTGCTATGGTGTGCTAGTATGGCCTACGGGGGTCTACATATTGCCGCTTGGAACGATTACTTTCCATCGACCTTCGAGGTATGGATGTGGCGTTCTTCGTCCATCTGCATCACTGCATCTGCATTTGTATGGCTGGTGATAAATCTGCTAGCCCACATGTCAAAATCTTTGGATGCCTACTGGGATCGAGTTTTGGCGCTTCAAGCAAGTCGAACGAGCTATCTCATCCTGGGATCGCTCTGCTTCGTATGTGGAGCTGCCTATGTAACTGCCCGAATATTTCTAGTTGTTGAAGCGTTTATCAGCATTAGGCAATTGCCAATTGCTGCATACGGTACTCCTGATTGGACACAACTTATACCTCATCTTTGAAGTCGGTCAAATTCCAATTCCTCGGTGCTGAGGTTCATAGACACGTCCCCTAGCTTTGCAGGGCAAAGCGACCAAGCAAAGAAAATCCTGGTTTTATGGAAGGGTGCGGGGGATACTCAGGGGAATAATTTTGTATGAAATTGGCAGAGAGTCGAGTACTCTATACATGACTGGGCGAATTTGGGAGCACGTGGCGGAGTACAGGGTTGTTGCAATGAACGTACAAGCGCTGGACCCAATGAAATGGGTTTATTTATTTTCCCTGCTAATGAATACAAGATTCTATCTCAAAAAAATTTGGCTTGAAGCATCCTACAAGCGGGTGAAAGGGATGATGGGCGATGTGGATAAGGTGATGTTGGGAATTTGCTGCAGCATCCCAACGAGAGTTCGCTGGAGGCTGCTTGATGGCCATTCATTAACATGATCAGTAACCTTCGCGGCTTCCAGGAATATTTTGCAAGAGAATTGCTGGTGTACTTTGGCCACCTCAGACCATCGACTCCACCTTGCTTACTTTGAATATGTATATATGCGGCTAGCCTCAGCTCACCCGCCTCAAACATGTCCGATAGCCGCCAAGGAATCATTTCAGCTCTAGCGGTCTCGGCTCGGGACTCGCATCGTACAGGGTTTGAATCGGACTAGGTATAAAAAGTAGGTCGCCTTCTGGGACAAATACATGTAGCTCCGCCACCTCTGGCCACGTTTGATGCCAACGTACATCCATATCCTCGTAGCAGAAAGCCGAGGTAACGTCTGTCCCTGCGTGCCGGAAAACCCTACGTGCCGGAAAAAATGATAGGTACATTGACTTCAAGCATATTAAAATTTATACACACCGCAACACGTCTTATTATTTTTTGTAAGTTATATTCCTTAGCCACTCCCGGATACCCTAAATGCTTCTGACTGAATAAATCACATTCGCGTTATCGCCCTCACGCCTGATTTGCAAACATTGTGCCAGCCCACAATGCTGGGTGGCACACCTGGTCGAGCACACATTACGTACCAGCCCAGTTGGGCCAGCTCACTTTACGGTGTGGCCCGACCGGGCCAACCGCATATTGGGGCCAACCCACCGTGAGGGATGGCCCGTACGTGTCAACCCGAAAACCGAGCTGGCCCAACTGGGCTGGTACGTAATGTGTGCTCGACCAGGTGTGCCACCCAGCATTGTGGGCTGGCACCCCAACCGTCCTAGCCCATGTGTCCTAGCCTTCACAAGTGCTGTAGTGAATGTGCTTATTTTCATGACAAGGCAACGACCGAATTTGTTCCCTGTGAGACAAATATCTACACTGGTGCCCCATTCTCCACATTCGAGCCCTTTCTCGCCTGGATGGAGGAGGATCACTGTGTGCGCCTTTACTCCTGAGTGCAAACGCTAATCTCCATCATCAGAGGAGTTAAAACCACAACACAATCCATCTCACGACAATCCATTTCACAAGTATGCATGATAGATGGTTTAATCATTTAATTCAAGTATCAGTGGCTAGAGCCAAGATACTAGCAGGTGTTGCGACAGGCGCTGATGAGGTAGGGTGGTGGGTATTAGGCCCTTCCCGCGGCATCGGCGCCCCAACTAGCTCCATTAAGCCGAACCTGACCTACGATTCCCAGACCTTCGTCCAGCGAGACAGTTGTGCCTACAATTCCAGCGACCCCATGAGCGAACATTGCAACACCTGCAAACGAAGCACACAAGCCAATTCTGCGTCCACCTCGGTCATTTCATGCGGTCTCCCCTGCGTAACAACACTGGTTGTTCTCCTACTCCCCTCCATCATCAAAGTAAATCTACCCACCCGAGACTTCTTTGCAGTAAAGCCCATGGCGCTGCTAGAAAGCAAGAGGGAGAGTTTTAATTACAAGGATTTGCATCATTGGGAGATCAGGCTCTTGACCGTCTTTCCAGCCGAAGACTTGCTCGACCCAGTACGAGCACTTGTTTCTACGGTTTCACTGAATGACAAACCTTTGTACGACGCCTTATCGTACGTTTGGGGGGACGACGATATCACCGTACGAGAGAGGAGGTAAGTAAGTGACGATGGGTAAACTCTATGTCGACGGCAAAGGAAAGAGGAGTGAAGGATGAGTAAAGTAAGGACGGAATCAAGCGGTGAAGACGCTCTAGTTATAGTTGATACGCCAAAGGTAGTTTCATGTCATTTAATCTCTTTAATCTATAGTACCAACAGATTATTGGTACTAATGACTTGCTGGTACCATTTAATCTATGGCACCAACAGATTATTAGTACCAACGACTAGCTGGTACCATTTAATCTATGGCACCATTCAATTCTTGGTACCAGGGACTTATTGGTACTATTTAATCTATGGTACCATTCAATTCTTGGTACCAGGGACTTATTGGTACCATTTAATCTATGGTACCAACGGATTATTGGTACCAAGGACTTATTGGTACCATTTAATTTATGGTACCATTCAATTCTTGGTACCAACGATTTGTTGGTACCAGTATGTGATTAGTGCAAACAAGTTGTTGGTACAAGTGGTCAGACCCTCAGAATCTAGATGGTCCTACACCAAGCACTAGTGCATCTTGTGACTAGCCTACGTACTAAAGGGCTGCTTCGGCTTAGACATGTAGCTTATGGAGAGCTTGCCTTACTTCAAACTTGCAAAACTCGCACAAGACGGGTTCATCTAGTGTGGCAGCTTCAGAGTCTTGGTAAAACCAGTTTTCTAAATTATGATAAAAGCTAACGACCATAGACATTGGCGCGGCTGCGGAGTCCCTTTTGAACGACGCCTTGGATGAAGAGCTTTGGACGATAGCTATGTAAGTGAAGCAGTTTCTGGAACACTCAACCAACTGAAGCTGGCATAGATCCTTGATATCTCAATTTCCGTGAATACCCCTGGCATCATGAAGGTGCCCTTCGGCAAGCGTGCAACTATCTACCCAGGAACGGCGGACATCGAAGGGATCCTGAAAGACGAGGTGGCGGGGAAATATATCCAGAGGCTGCAGGTAGCATCAGAGAAGCGAGGCAAGATACTTGTGATGGGTAGAGAAATCCATGCTACTCCTTGATGCGAGGCAGATACTGATACTTGTAGTATCCGCAACTGGCCATCTCCGAGATGAGCTCCGGGCTCTCGTACGTCCGCACCTAGACCATGGGGTTCGATTACAGGAGCTGGAATTCCAATCCGAGTAGGGGTTGAGTTCTCGGCTGGGAACTCCCGGTTCTGTGGAGAATATTCACTTAGCTTACTGGTGAAGAGGACGTCACCTGAACGTCTCGTATCAGTGGGTTTATTCTATCTTCATTCAATGTGTTATACTAATATTCACAGCATCTACTCTTGGGTTTGTCTAGCGAATCGACAATCTGAAATAGATAATGACACTGGCGGAAATTGGCTACATACCGAAAATAGCGTGGGTTTAGATTCAAACCTTCTCTTAGTTTATAGCCGTACATTTTGTTTCACTCGAATAAAATAGTTAGTAGATAATGAGGGTTGGTGGTATTCCAAGCTCCCTGTGAGCGGCTGGTGTGGTTCTTGAGTATCGTTTATAACAAAGCTAAGCGAGGTGGTAAGGTGACGACCTAGTGTGGGGATCAATCAGATTCAAGCGAGGTGGTGTTGATGCGTTTCCCACCTCCTCCTACCCCAAAAACTTCCGATTTAATTGTGCTGCTACGCTAATCGTCCTTCTGATTCTATTGTACTTTTGGTTTCACTGTGCTTCTGCTGTAATTTCACATCCATACTGTACTCTGACGCTTGAGCATTGGTAAAAATTTCTTCCGGAAGCAGGGACGCAAACACTTAATCATTGAATGGGTGGCTAAAAATGGACGCTTCCCCAACAGATGGCTCAGGACCCCGAGTTGACGGACGCTAAAATTGGTACACGAAAATTGACGGATCCCAAAACACTCCCAGATTTTGGGACATGTCAAAATTGATTCCTCCAAATTTGATCCCACCAAAAATTGATGGTTCCTAAAATGCCTCCCAATATTGATGACCCTCCAATTTGATGCCTCCAGAAACTGATGGCTACCACTCCACCCATGACTATCATCAGTTTTGAGTCACCTTGGTTAAGTGGATGCTGACTTGTCAAGACCAGATTCTCTAGTTTGTCTACTCCCTCACAGCAATCTTTGCTCTTTACATCTGTTAAGTATGGCTTCCACCGTCCCAGATCGCAGCAAAGATTGACATAGACCGGGTAGGGTATGTAACCATGGAACTCATGCAGAAATACCCAATAGCAGTGGATCTATCGGCCTGGAGGACTTCGAACACTGGCCCTCAGATCGTGATGCAGTTGGCTTTCTGGCGATGACCACATCAGCGACGTCGCTTGGACAGCTCTTATCTGTGAGCAGGCCCTATCTTCTAGACAACGCGTTGCTGACTTTCACAGCAGCCACTCTTAGATTGTGACTGGAGGGACGAGGATCTCAAATGGATAGTCGTACTGGCGGCTGTCACTACCTACCGAGGTTGGCATTATGAATAGTCTAAGTCTGCTCTTGGTGTATATACATTGGTAGTAAGGACTGTAGGTACAAATAACTACATACGGCCGCTTTCCGGTTCCGAAATTCCTTGATGCTCTATCAATTCACAGGCCGCCTAACTATTTTCCTGGTTCTTCTTTGACAATTTTCTTCTCGTACTTTTGAGCCGGCGCTTCTCAATGTCTTCGGGCAGAAAGTTCTTCGGGACCGGGTAGGCTGTTTGCTAAATGCACGTTAGCAACCGTCGTGTATTATGTCTCAAGCAGACTATTGCTTGACTTACTATCTCTTTGAACGATGGCTGTTGTGATATATAGCCCTCGGATACATAAGTGGTATATTTGCCATGCTTCCTGATAATCACTGCTACTTCGACACCTGCAAATTCCCCTAATTCATGAGCCTTGTGAAGCAACGTCTTTTGCCTATTGTTGATTCCCTCATTCTCTCTTTTCTTCCTTCTTTTCTGGTCGTTGAGTTTGACGTCTGTATTATGCATAGAAGTCTAGGTGTTCTGTACTACCGTGCTCAAGCATGAACCAGCCGACGGTTGGCATTTGGGGGTTGGTTCTCTGGATTTGTAGTCTGGTCATATATAGAGGAGCTTGAAATGACGCCCTTCAGACCAAGGCGATGAGCCAATTCAGACATACCGACGTCGACATGGTCATCATCACCTAAAAAGAGCTGGTTATGGCCCACCTAGCTGACCTACGCTTGACGTGAAAAATTGTGGGGTGGGGTTGTCCAGATTGTAACCATCAAGAACCAGAGGGGGATGATCCATGGTCCACTCGTGAGTTTGGGAGCTGACCAACATGCCTGGAGAGAGAACCGATCTCACTTAACGTCCCCATGCTCGAGGCGATTTCGTGAGCAGACCTGTCTAGTGAGACCTCATACTGGTATTGTCCATCAACTACAGTAGCGACAAGAGTGGCTTCGCTTAACACTGAATTGAGTCACTCTCTGCGCATGCTTCTGCCCCTTGCTTCTGCACCCTGCTTCTGCACCCTGCAACCTGCTCATGCACCCTGCTCATACACTCCGCTGCCAGTCCCATCGAGATCATGTCATACTTTCTATGATACTTCGCCTAGCGTTTTGACATCGGCCCACCACCGCCACACAAACCCTGCCGCCTTCAACTCCGAACCAAAATCACGTCCAAAGGACGCGGAGAAGCAAGCACTTGCATGCACGGCAAGGGAGAAAATCGAAACCGATTGAATTAGTCAATATCTTTAATACATGTAGAAATGTTGTTAGATGTTAAGAGTCCACCAAGAAGCCCATTCTCGCGTCGTCAGATGATCGGTGAATTGCAAATTGCTCGATGGAACTCGCAGCACGAACAAGTGACTCAAAAGGTGAAATATCGCGACTAGCAAGAACCAGGACTCTCCACGAGTCACATGGACCACCCTCAACTGCTTCGTTGATACCTTCCCATGTTAGATGCACATTCGCTTCCTCGGTGAGCAGCGGAGATGGATCGATTGGGTGGGGAGTCCAATGGAGCTGCGAGGTGTGGTTTGTTTGGATCAGTGAGGAGAGAATCTTTCGCGGACTACATCATAAATAGAAGACATGTGAAAGGTAAATAAACAGTATGATACGGAAAAAAGTTCCAACCCCCATTGGACAAGTGTTGCAAGTTAGACACGCCTAGCTGCTCTCTGTTCCTTCTGACGACGGCGAGCCCGGGACAATTTCGTACGATACTTCTGGATGTCCTTAATGATCCAATCGAGACTTCCAATCGTCCTACTCGTCGCATTCAACTCAGACAGGAGGTATTCATCCATAGAACGGCCCTGGCGATCATTGTTCTCAGGCTCCCCATCATCACGACTTTCAATCTGCTCAATCAAACGCTCAAGAACTTTGATCGTGTATCCCACATGATTATCTTGAAGCTGATTCAATCGCCCCTGAAGTCGAGATGAGCGAGAGAATCGTCGGGGAGAACCGGAATCGCTGTTGTCGTCGCTGTATTCAGACTCCATGTCTTCATCCGAGACACTTCTTCCCACAATATCACGAATGTAATCTGGTAACTCATCGATCTGCTCGTCATCAGATTCATCGACCACGATCGGCTGCGTTGAGCCGCCAATATCAGCGATCTGCTCATCATCAGAGTCCTCGATCAGGATAGTCTGCATTGATGCACCAGCAGCAAGGCTTCGGGACATCTCCACCTGGGTCCCGTCCCCATCAAGCTCGAAGCGTGCAACTTCCTCCTCCACGATGATCGTGTCATGGTCGACATTTCCAGTCGAGACACTCACCACTCTGACTTCCTCGCCGCCTGTCTTCTTCACAGGTATCGGTGCATCTTCATCCATGGCCACCATCGCACTGTCCTCGTCGACGGTGGCCTTCCCAGACGCGGGGTCTACGACATTGACGTGAGTCGGGGCCTCATCACGAATTGACGTCTCTATGTCACCGGTGATGGTGCTTTGGATGATATTGGCTGAAGCTGCCGCCTCGGTTGCATCGTCGCTCAGTTGGCCCGTCAGGCCGTCAATGGGAGTGGAGGGTCGGACGCCACTGGGGATGGTCTCTTCGATGGTACCAGCTGAAGCTGCAGCCTCGACTGTGTCCTCGCTCAATTGGCCTGTCGGGCCGTCAATGGGAGTGGAGGGATGGATGCCACCAGGAATGGTATCTTCGATGATACTAGCTGGAGCTACATCCTCGCTCGATGGCGCGAGATCACCTGTGGGCGCGGTATCGTTCATGATGCTGGCTGGGGCTGTGTCCTCGCTCAGTTGGCCTGTTGGGCCGGCAATGGGAGTGGAGGGTCGGATGCTACCGGGAATGGTCTCTCCGATGGTACTGGTTGAAGTACCCTCGTTCGATGGTGCGAAGTCGCCCGTGGGTGTGGTATCATCCATGATGCTGGCTAGGGCTGGGGCTGTGTCCTCGCGTGTGGAGCCGGCCGCCATTTCATCCATGATAGCTGCATCGACGTCAGTCGCAAGCGATGGTCCGTCCGTGATAATGCGCTCGCTCATGATGATATCTCGAGTCTTGGAAGCCATACCAATGGACGCGGTGGGGAGGCGATGGGTTTCGTCACTAGCAAGCCGGCGATTTCGTGATCTGAGTTGACGAGTGGAACCGGAATTGTAGGCAGGCATGACGAAAAATTGACTGGGCTTGACAGTGGTGATGGTTGAGTCGGGGAAGAGGAAGAAGAGGAAAGAAGGAAGATGGAGAATTGAAGATTCATGGGCAGGACGAAGGCTTATATACATGTGCCTGGCTCTAGCGCACACCTCAAGGGTCACGCTGATGACATCTTGCTATCTAATGTGCCTGCTCCACTGGAGAAGATACTGACAGGGGAAGCCCATTGGGTGCATCACGCCCCTGCCTCCTGCCTACCATACATACGAAAGGCCAATCCAGCTACAATGAGAGTGGAGTGGCGCCAAGCTACGGCTCCTTCGGTGGCTTCGACTTGAACCTGACTAGCTACGTATGCGCGCGAGAAGGAGAAGGAACACCCACCTGTCTTGAAGATCTCCGACATATTCGAATGTCCCAGCACCTTACACGTTCTCTCCTGATTGTGAGATGCGTGCTCATGGTAGTCGGTCGCAGCAGGAGCCGGCTGCTAACAGGGACCAGAATATCGATAATGTTATCAACGCCAACATCGGGAGATCTGGAGCACGTCGTGGCAATAACCTATCGCATCGCAGCCGGCTTAGAGGCGAAAATGAAGCATTCCTACACCCACTCCTGTTCCGGCTCGATTGCGATCTCTGGAACTTGCATGGTCTCCTGAGTATAAGCTATGCCGGCCATTATCATTCCTGCAAATGCATAATAAATGGATTGCTCCAATGGGAAAGGGGTGACCAAGTGGACTTCTGGATGTTGTCGTTCGGCTGTTTAAGCGAAGCCCCTAATCGCTAAGCGAGAAATGTGCAGTTTGGCTTCAACTTGCCCCGGGTTCAGACCAATTACCGAACGAAGCTCCTTGCCTCTCGGACAATTAAAACCCGAATTCTCTTCATAATGCGGTAGACCAGTTGCGGAGGTTCTCCTGGAGAAATGAGGTTGGACGGCGTGGGAGCGGGATTAGGTATGGTGGATGTGGATAATAGATAATTGAAGCATGACGTAAAATATTGACGCTGATGGTGGCAGGCTTGCTGAACGCTCTTTCGCACATAGGTTGTATAGGCATAATGCCACTGAAAACAACTCCAACAGATCCCCATCTCACCCTTGACGGCGTTTCTTGCTCGAGCTCTCTACACCGTAATCCAAAACAGCTCTAACTCCTAATCGCTCGAGTTCTGCCTTCAGACTGGCCTCCTGCGCCTCCATCTTACGCATGTCCTGTCTCAGATGGTCAATTTGTACTAAATCATATAAGTTAAAGTAGCAGACCAAAGAAGCACGCAAGACTCACATAGCAACTCCATATTCGTGGCTATATTGATTGTGTCAGTCAGCTCTTTCGAAATCGTTTGTTGTTCACACCTTTGACCAACTCAATCTCCCTCTGGAGAACGGCTATATGAGCTTTGGATCTTGTTAGTCTAGGGACGCAAGGGCGGTGAATAGTCATCTCGCCTTCCATTTGCTGTGCTCTCGCTTGCCCGCCTCCCTGAGTGGCTCGGAGTCGTGCGTTGCTCATATGGAGTTGACTATTATCAGCTTGAAGCTCACCAACATATTCTAACATGGAAGGTGAGCCGAAGAATAGCCATTGCAAGGACAGTACTAACGAGTCACAGTTCGCGATACAATGGGCAAAAGCCTAAGTGTTTCTTGTGAAATGGTACCACGAGAGCCAGAAGAGTTGGTGGCCATATCTCGGAAAATAGTATCGATCTCTTTTGGGTCAGCTGGATTCAATGTACTTGATCCACAGGCCTTACCACGAAGCAGAGTAAGTCGACCATCTTCACCGATATAAGAAGCCGGTACTGAGTCCTTAGGCGATATCAGAACATATTAAAGAGTCAGATGCATAGCTTACCAAATCCGCAGCAATTACGAAGCCGCTATCTGACAGTACAGATTGCCCAAGACCCGGCGTAGTGTGACTAGATACTGTTATTACCTCTTCAACACGGCTTCGAATCATGGACTTACTTGTTCTGGGGCGGCGCTATGCCTTCCGCTGGTTCGGGCCTAGCCTCATAGGGATAGAATGTCGCGTTGATGGAATTCTTCTTTGTCAGGAGGTGTCTCCACTTTGGCTTCTCACTTACGTAGAAAGAGGCACCGACTGAAATAGGTTCTGCCTCGCTGAGGGGTGGTGCGCTCATTGTTCACGTAGATAAGTGGTGATGAGCGTAGTAGCTACAGTACTTGTATCGGAGGTGAATACCTGGGTGGAGCATGCGGAGGAAAGTGTAGATCGTGCTGGCAGGCACTCTTTATAATGTTACAGTGCCTGCATCGCCGATGCGTAGGCTGCCTTGTCGTTCTAGGAATGGCCATTCGTTTCGTACCTCTCTAAAGTACCCCTCCGGGATTCCCTGTCGGCTCAGCGTTGATTTCACGGATAGTAGCCAGTGAGGTGTCGAATATGGCACCCACACCACCGAATCTGCCTCGCTCACGCCGCTCGATGAGACCAAGGGATAAGTAGTGGCTGCATGTCTCCATTCTCCAGCCATCGTACTCCCTGCTCCATAGCATCATATGCCACAGCAGGGAGACCTAGCGCACATCTCTGCTCCTCAGCTTATCCTCACGGAAGCGCCGACGACTTCTGTAACCATACATGGCCACCCCTTTGGTGACGTGGAAGTAGAGATGCAGGTCTCATAATACTTGGTGCTGCGCAGATCGTGCCAGGAGCCAGAAATGAGATCAGAGTGAGTGTATTATGGTATCGGTGAGGTCCAAGTCCACGGTGGTTGGATGATCTCTGTCCGTCCACCCATCTGCGTCGGCTGACCTATCTCAAGCTTTCCTTGATAGCCAAATCGTGACAGTGTGCTAACTATAACCCATTTAGATGCCAAATATATCTCAGGTTGGGCCGAGATGCCTTCCGTAGCCTGCCGAAGATCTCCATTCGTGCACATCCAAGTAGCCCCCGCCTCCTGCCTCCTCTCAAAATGGCATCGTGAAAGTGACAGTCCGCAGTGGTTTTGTTCCAGGCCATGCGTTCACGTGAACCCCTATTTGGGGCGAGGCACGCCACCAGCTTTTGGTGCTTCTCAGAACACTGGGCATATGTCGTGCTATATCGTACAAAGAACTCTGGCAGCGAAGACCATATGTTAGTAACATTGGGTTTAGGAAAATCGCTCATGTACGCCTGTATCAGAACGGCTTGCAAAGGTGGCTCCAATCGTACCACGACCAATGTCGCTCTACTTGGATATTAGCTTCCAGAGACTTGACTGGAGTGAACGCGGAGAAATCCGATAGGACCGCCTTGATCGAGGGCGAAATTGGGTGCGTAGCTAGCAGGGAACACTTCTCAGGTACTTGCTTGGGAGGGAATTCCGTGCAAACCACCAAGGATGCCCAACTGCACCGCATGACTGCCATCCTTCAGCTCATCCTCCTGATGTGCTTGCATAGTGCCCAGGCAGATAATCGGCGCCATCGGCGCAGCACAGGGCCTGGAATTCTCTGCTGCACTACAGCAATCCTCAGCAACCCCATCATAGCCGTTCCATGGTAAGTCCATCCTCGGATGGAGCAGATAGCATTCGTGACTCGTGTCTATGGATTCAGCTCATGCAGAATGCTCTGCCATCGCCGTTTCAGTAGACTGGGATGACCAGCAGAGTCTTTGGCTACACCCTCACCCTAGGAAAATTAACTCCTCGGCGTTCGGCTGTCCTGGATATATCCTCCATACCGCCCTACCCGCTTGGCCAGCTACGAGTTATGGAGATTGGTAACAGCCTGGAAAGGTTCGCCAACCGTGGCTGATTGGAAGACAAAGCGGATGACGGAAACCCATGAAATTTTAGACATTCGCTGGCGTCGGTCTCCATTCGGGGATACGCTAGAGTCGCTTGATCCTCTGTTCACATTGTACCCCTCTCTAGGCTTGCGATTCGAAGTGTCGCAGACGACATAGATACCAGACATGCTGCTTTGCTCATCACTTGATGATGGGAATAACGCCCTCAAGTGGTTCATACATCTCAATGGCCAAAGGAGGCTGCTGCCGGCGACGTCCGATCTCACCCAATGTCGAGAGAACCACCGCCAATACCTCCAAGGCAGAATTGGTCACCATGCACTGGCATAGACACCAAGTGCAACCCTAGATAGACAGAATAATGCGTGCAGGGTTTGAGAGATGGTGTGGTGGATAGATGTCCAAGGTATCCACCGTTGGCCTTTAGTGTGGTTTCCTGATGCAGGATCATGTCGACCAAGGCATACTGCTTCAGCTCTCAGGGAACTTCTTCCATGGTGGAGATACGACTCCGTCCAGGGTGGGCGAAATTCGAGGAATCGATGTTGTATAAGTTGGTCGGAGTCCGTCTTTCTTCCCTCATCAACGCTCATCCCTCATCAACCTCCTCCTTCGTCAACCTTCCTTCCTCGTCAACCCTCCTTCCTCATCAACCGTCCTCCCTCATCAACCTCTCATCCTCTATACTAGGCTGCTGGATAACCATCTGTTCTCGCTTGCCGCATCCAATCCGTTGATGCCCTTCGCAAATATGGGATCGGGATCCTCTCGTTGTGAAACCAGGTGGTGGGAGGCAAAAGCTCAGCGAAAGGTAGTGACTACTAAAAACACCGGTAAAGTGGAAGTCATCTGCTCGCTTATTCCCGGCGTGGATGAAGTCGCAATGGTGGGCTACTTGAAGGAACGTTCCGATCTCGACACACTCTTCGCGCTACATTGCAGACATCAGGACCTCTCCAAGGAGCAGCGTGCAGACCCCTCAAACTTGACAGTCGATTTCAAGGCCAATGAGCTCTGGCGAGTGCTCCAAATGCCACTCGAATACAGTGGATCTCCATGGGACTGGAACTGGCGGCCACCACTCGAAGGAATTCCTTCAGAAATTGCGGCGGACTTCCATGCGACCGTATGTCAGGCGATCTTCCGAATCCCCTTCTCCGACTTCGTGGAGTACGCCCTTGGGTATACCACGAAAGCGCGCTTTCTTAGCAATCTACTCGATGGTGTATGCGATATACGCGACAAACTTCGAACAGAATTTCTAGACCGCCCTCAGATAAAGGAGATCTATATTGACATTGAGAAAGTGAGTAGATATGGATCGACAGCGACGAAGTACTAATGAGAGTAGGCACTGAAGCAGCGACACCACCCGCTGGCGCATTGGATTGTTGCTAGCAGCCTGCACCACTCGGTGGTTGCCCCATACGACACTTTGGCCCCGAACCTAGAACCAATCCGAGCAATCTTCGCGACGCGTGACTTTGACCTCGTGCTCACGCGACTTGCGGCTTTAAACCAGCGGTTTACATACGGTAGTCAGACGTATAATTGGCAGATGTGGTCAACAGATGTCGACTTCTGGCACTGCATCGACCAAGTTATATGGTCAGGGAAGTTCACCGCCCCACCGATGCGGCCGCACTTGTCAAGTGAGGACCGGGATGAGAGACTGCGCTTTCTTAAGGGATTTGAGACAGACGCTGAGGATAGGGAGTCCAGTGGGTGGAGTAAAGTGGTTTTCTCAGTGAAGAGGCTCATGGGTCGGGATTCGCAGTATAGTGTCAAGAAAGGCTTGCTGATATCCATGGGCCCGATGAAGGATAGCCCTAAGAGATCCTGAATTTAGGCGTACAGTATTGTCGTAGGAAGTTTTCAGAAGAGTCGAATTTGGATGTCAATGAGGACGGAGATGGGCAGCTCTTAATCTCTGATCAGGGCAGGAACTATATGTATATAGCAATCAGTCCTGTGTTTCCAAATGGTGTTTCAAAAAATCGACCTTCGAGGTTATAGTCTCACCTAATCTCGTGGTCCGACGCAACCCCTCTTCCTTCTTCGATTCGACAGCATAGGATACCGGTTTCGCCGCTTGTGGTAGGCATCTCGTTGTATTTTGCGCCTTTCGGTGACGGTTTCCCGGTCGTGCAAGTACTTGTATCGAGAATCGAGTAACTTGTATTGCTCCTGCCATGTCATTTCACCTCTCCATGCTCTTCCTCCAACTTTTTCCAGGCCAAGTGAGCGCCACGGGAACAGCTTCTTCGTATGTGTGCGCGCCTTGAGATGTTTGCGGACTTCAGGTGCGATACAACTGTGTGGGCCACGAATTGTCAGGTGAGGAAGGTTACGGATCTTCAACAGGCTCCATAACCCCGGGTCGTCAACGGAAGATATCGCGGCTGAGGATGGGAGGCAGACTCGAAGCCAAGAGATTCGCATAGAATCCCAGTGTTTATGAAGGTACTCAAAAGCCTCGTAAGCATAATCGGTAGTTCGCTGATCCCAACCCGTGGCATTCTCATCGTCAAGATAGGATACGCTGAGGAACCGAACGTTGTGCAGAGTTGTAGCATGACGACCCGGACCATGTTCGAAGAAGGCTGACAGGGTTTTCAAGTCGCTGAACTCGAGGGCTTCGCCAATGCGGAGTTTGGCTGGCGTGGTCTCTCTACCTTTCGTGGAAGTTGAGTAGGGGAGGTTGAAGTAGATCGAACGGATTGCACTCGATACTGATGCCACTGGATGGTGTGCGGCATGGGTCCTAACACCGCCGCCGAGGGGAGATGGTCGAGCGTACGTGACGATGTAACCTAAGATTTGCGTAGTGATCTCTGTAGGTAGTGCAGTAGTGTTGCTGTGGAAGGTAGAGAAGCTTGCCATGATGAAGGCTAAAGGCTGACTTAGCATCAAGAATGGTGAAGAGGGCCATGATGAAATAGGGTTGGCAGAAAAAGAAAGTCAACCTGTCGTTTATAGGTTGTTGGTAGCCGTGAATAAGACAAGCAAGTCTGTACGTAGAAGTTCACAGGCCTCTGGATGTGGTGGCTAGAGCGGTTAGTACGGGTTGGGTGATCCACTTAGAAGGAAGAAACAGGTGGCCAGAGCACCTACAACCGTGGAGAATCACATCACGTGACCAACGCCCGCTTCTTCTATTCTACTATCAACAATAGAGATGAAGGGGGTCAGGATGAAAAACGGTTAGAAAGAAACCCAACCAATCGCTTTACTTTATTGGTAGCCGTGAATGGGTATGCAATTCTATATGCGGTTGTTCCAAAACATTCCTAGAGGTACCTGTGATACAGTCACGTGCAGTTATAGTGACTATGTGAACTTGATTTTTCGGATGGCCACATAACTTCCCCCCCTCTCCCGGGGCCAAATCGAAGAGGACCTTTGGCACTTTGCATCTAATGAATAGCAGGAGCGACAGTTTGCCAAGACGGCCGCTAGCTTTATCTGCACTTCTCGCTTCCTTGATAAGGCTGCCTATGAAAAGCTTAATTGATTCGCTTATTCTTCGGGCTCCTTTAAGCGGGAGACGTTTCTGGTGACAGGGTGGCTTCTGATGGTGAGGCCGTGACCTTTCTCTCCGAGACGACATTGGCTGCGTCTGTACTCGAATTACAAAACGTATGAGCTCTCTGTCGTCAAAGGCTAAAGGCTAAAGGCTAACGAGCTTAGTATTCACTGTTAAAACATCGTACTCGCAAAGAAGATCTTTTGGGTTTGATATTTTCACCTGAAGTCACTAGCACCGAGAAGTTATTTATGCAGCGCGTAGTTGTTCACTTTAGTTTAGACGATAGATATCTAATGTTTCTATTGTCATGCGGTACTATATTTTAAGTGCAGGAACGGCACAGGCCGTAGCCCTTTTTAATCGTGCCAAGGCTTGCGGCAGACGGACATTGAACCTCGCTGCACAGATACCAAGAGTTTGAATACCACCGTGGGCAGGGAGTTCGGGGTAAGACGCGCTCTGACTACTGCTTCTTCCTTCTAAGTGGATCGCTCCATTAACATCAGGATCATCAGGATATTATGCGAATGTTGTGGCTTCGGCTCTGCCTCCCTTCCTCATCTATGATAACCTTGCATCGGATAAACCTACTTTCCCTACTAATTTTGACCTTCGCCTTGGGCGACCATATCCAGTGCCTCGGTTGCCGAGATTCGATCTGAAGGTCTGAATCTTGTTAACCCTTGAATGACTGGAAGAAGGCGCTGCAGAGCCGGATCTCGAATATTTTCGTGAAACTTTTTGTCCAATTTTGACCGCGTTAGTGTAGTAGTTGCTTAGGTTTTACGAGGTTAGAAAAGTCGGTTTATTTAGATCAAGGGTTTTTGATTCTGGCACATATCTAAATCCCCAACTTTTCTTTTTGGGAGCATATCGCAAGAACGATATGATGTACTATGGGATGCCCAAGGCATTCAACAGGGCAAATGGCTCTCTGGGCAAGGAGTACGCCTAGGCAAGGGACTGGGCATTAATGTTGTGAGGTGTTTAGGGCTGTTCGAAAATGATCATGTGACTTATCTGGGAAGCGGATGACGCGTCCCCCTTAATCCGGATTTCTCTTAGCGTATATTTTAGCGCATTTTTCTTTCTAATGCCAAAATCCATTTTCAATCGCAATAAATCATTTTCAACACACCCAAATCATTTTCAGCCTCAGTGGATCATTTCCACAACACACGCGCAGTTCCCCTAATGCCTAACTCTCCTCCTCCTCCTCGTTCTCCTCCTGCACCATCTCCTCCGAGCACCTTGAATCTTTCTATTCCATCCAGTGGTATTTCAGTCCTGGTTCAAGAGGCGCTGTTTGAGGATCCAACGCCTTACAATGCTCTACTCCGCGCCCTTCGTGATGCGACTTCTCACACGCGCAAATGCCTCTCGACGGCCATCGAATTGGCTGACATTATGGAAACCTCTCGCGCTGCTTTGAAGAATATACGGTCGACATTGGATGACCCTAGAGTCGACGCATGGAGCCCGAATAAATACGACAGCAACAAACTGATGAACCCCGGCTCAGATCCAACTGACCCAGATTGCTACTTCTCCAAACATGCGACCCCCAAAGCCAGAGTACGTTTCCGCATCACCTCGAAAGAAATCTATTACAGGGTCAAACGTCTGGACGACCCGGATCGCCTCAAACTCTGCTCTATGTATGACTCCGAGGATTACTTTGACTCCGAGGATAACCATGAGGAGATAAGTGAATGGATAGGACGCTTTACGAAGTGGCTAGAGGTGAAGAAGACCGACGGACCCTCAGCACATAACGAACCACGCAAAGCAGGTTCAGGGAAACGAAAGCAAGGTTAGCATGCTGTTTTACTGGGTCAAATGTGCGTCACTAACACCCCCAGCCAATGCCAACCCCTCATCCAAACGGAAAGCGATACGGGCGTCTTCGCCTGCCATGCAATCACCGAGGTGACGATGTACTTTTCTTGCTTGGTTCCCTGTTGTGTGCTGGAGGTGGAGAGACTATACACACTGGTTAATGTCTCAACTGGATCGCAGATTCCGAGTGTACTTACTCGAGACTAAAAATTCAACGATGTGTTTCGATGACTTGGGTTTTGAGACTTGAGACTTGAGACTTGAGATCTAGACTGGAATGAAACTTCCCTTATATACATCGCGAAGACCCCAAAAGGAATGATTACGAGACGTCTGTACATGTGTGTGGAGTGCCGGGTACTACCAAAGGAGGAAACTGTCTTCTACGAGTGCAGTGGCTTTGGCCGTAAGCGCAGTGAGACAATAAAAAAAGCGTTGAACCTTAGGCCATGTTTTCGTGGAAGGATGTAATTCGCAGCACCCTGCCCCAATTGATCGCCCTCATCTTGGAGTAACTTGGAAGGTGGGGAGATTACAGTGTCGCACGTGATATGCGGGGTTCAGGGAAATAATCGTTGGGCCGTAATCGTGGTCAGGCTTTGCCAGACAAATGCTGGTCCGTACCAGTAGCCTCGTAACACGCCTGGTCGCTATCAGAGTATGCAGAGTGTGACCCATACTCTGATTCCTAAGCTTATACTGATATCTGCCAGGTTTCGCTCGAAGTGCCGACAGTCATTAGATCTCATTCTGCTCCATCCCGCTGGAACTCGCCGCATCGGAAACATCACAACGCGATGGCTACCTTGGGCCTAGGAACATCACATCTACAGTGTGCAAAGCTGAGCGAGGCAGCGGTAAATCTGCTGGAGCCATTCGCGACCTGGCTCTCTGCCCTAAAGTTTTCACCGCATGCAGGAGGGTTCGAAACTTTGGTTCACCCTCAGTTGGTCGAGAAGATCAATCCTCTTCTGACTGAACTTGGTCTACTTCAGAAGGTACAGCCACAAGAAATACATGTTGAATTGCAGCTAAACACAAGATACAGAAGTATTCGGTAATAAGAATTACTGGGGACAAGCCTGCGCCCTTCTACAACTCAAAGGGCGCTGCATACATTATTCCTCTGCGAGTTGTGGACGGATCAGCACCCACTATCTCAGAACACCCATTAGTGCCTGGCGAAATCACCTATATCACATTTGGCGTCGAAGTGAGCCCAAAACTCGACCTACTCTTCGTCCTACAATGATCACGGAACCACACCTGGTTCGAGGTCGGTCGACGTCACCTCTGGCAGGGTTGGGAGATTGGCAGAGGGTGGAAGGTTACAAGCAGTGTCGGCAGAGAGACTTGACGGGGTATAGGCGGCGGTGCAGTTGAAGGCAACAAAGGTTGTGAGATCATTACCATTGTTGTTTTCGAAGGAGAATGTGTTGAGGTCGTAAGCGTTGTTGTAGTCGAAGGCGATTGTGTTGAGGTCGTAAGCGTTGTTGTAGTCGAAGGCGATTGTGTTGAGATCGTAAGCTTTGGCGTAATCGAAGAATGGTTGATTGTTTCCAGCATTAGCAGACTCATTATTGTCTTCTGCGATCAGTATCAGTGTTATCAGAAAGGGTCTCAGATCTCACTTATTTGGCATGCTGGCATAAAGGCGTTTCCGAACGCTGAAGTATTTGTATTCGATACTACACATAGTTGTTGTAACGAGTTCGACTCGACTTGTCCTGGAGACATCAGTGGCTGAAAGCTGAAGTAGTCTAGAGTTTCCTTACCACGACTGTCCAACCCGTCCCAGTCCAAAGATCCTGAGACTCCAGTTACACCACCTAATTGCTGGTCTTGCTCACAAGATACTGCATGGTCAACAGCAGTCAAAAGAGCGTGCATTGCGTGATCCTCATGGGGAACACGGCTGTCTGAGTGAGAGACATCTTCTGGATCTGGATCTAAGCAACGAAGAGGATCAGCGCGCGAGGATCCTTGAAGCTGCCTTCGATCTGCTGGCTCGAATGACTTCGATTTGCGCTTTAGACCTGGCCCAGCCAGCTGCCTTTTGCGCTTTGGAATTGGCCTAGTCGACTTCCTTCTGCGTTTGGGCGCGGGGTTGGGAAGAGAATCTTCCGCTTCCTGGTGATTCCGATATCCTCCTGCAAGGACAGCGTTTGGCAATAGTACCTTTCGAGATCGATAACTCTCAAGCCACTCCGAGTACCCACCCATCTTCGAAGTTTCATCATACCCAAGCGCATCGCAGATATCGAATAGGCTAAGAAAGTTAGACTGGCGTGACTTCTTCGGGTGAGGCTCACCTATAAACATCTCCTAGGATTGTTTTGATGAAAAAGGGTATCCAGAAGGGTAAAAATGTATGCGCGTTGGATTCGTTGAACCCACGGGCCTGGACTGACTTCCGGAAATATGAAAAGCCATTCTCGCCGGCGTCCGCAAAGCGACCATACTGCGCGACTGTCTCGCCGCCTAGTATTTTCTAGGTCAGCTTGCTCCTTCAAATGCTGCACTCACTTACAGAGCACGAAAGCCTCGCTCGCCCGCTGGCCAAGACCATCACCAGCCAATACACGTATCATGCGATTGACCCATATTGCTCCTCTTCGGAGAACGCCAAGGTTCTTCGGGTCCGATTTGCTGATACAAATCTTCATCAGGTCGTCAACTCGACTTGCCTCAACGCCCTGGTGTAACAGAACACAGCACTGTGACACAAATATTACATTGCAAAAGTTAACGATCTGTGTTGTGAACACCTTCTCCGTATTCATGGCAGCTACGCTTTTGGCGTAGCCACCTACCAGTCGAAATGCAGTGTCCAACTCGGCAGGTGCGAGTAAATTGGAGCCGACAGTAGTAGGCTTCACAGATGGCATGGAAATACCAGTAATTATGTCGAATGCGAGGAGGAGTTTCGATTCAGTCGAAAGTCCAGTGGATTCCCGTTTCGATGACCAATCTCCGTCGCCTGGGAAGCTGCCCAACATTTTATCCATCTCATTCTGCCATCTGTTTGGTGTCGTCTTTCCGCATGTTGCGAGAGTTCCAGGCTCAAATGGAACGAATCTGAGCTTATCGCCCACATCAGCTTGTGGAGACGATGGAGGAGAATGCGGTCGAGTCAACTGAGTAACTTTTCGCTCGAGGTATATGATATACTCGGAATCGCTACCCTGGAAGTTGTCTATTCGCGTTCTGATGGTCATTATGGACGAGGTTGATAGAAACTGTCGAAGAGCCTGGGCTGGGGATGTTGGGTTTTGCCGACGTGGGCATGCAAGAGCCTAGCTGTATGAGGCAACCTTCATTGAAGGTTGCCCCATTGGGACGGCACCCCTGACTCAGAGAACCGTCTCACCATCCCTGTCACGGAGCAGTTGGAAGTCAAATGCTCAGTTCCATCTGCGTCTCGTCAACAGACGAAAAAGACCATGGGAGTTTGGTCCGCTCTCGCGCTCATCGACAGGCCAAAGTTCTCTCGTAAGAAAAGAACATGAAAGGTGCCACTCTGTCTCTTTTGTTAACGTATGTGTCCGGCAAGCCAGAAATTAATCCTCCTTTTCTTCATGCCGGGAATAGCGAGGATTCGATTCAATGTATAAGTAGAAGCTACAGAACGAGGCAACATGTATACGCCCTCCTCATTTCCCAACTTCTCACCGCTGCTGTGCGGCCCGCCTTACTTCATTCTCTCACCGATTACAGTCTTCGGATACGACGATGACCACAATGCAGGATGTGGTCCACTTCCAAGCCAGGAGCATAGATTGGGCGGCAGAGCACACAATCCTCTTCGGGCCAGCTCTTTCCCTCTCCTTGATCGCACTTGGAGCCTGTATCGCCCGCTTGGGGCTATGCTTCCGTCAGAAACGCAGATGGTCGCAGCTGGGCATTTGCTTCATGTCCACTGTATTGTCTTTGTGCATCGTTGGTGTGGTGTTATCCAGGCGCTATAGCATGTATCTGTTACCTGATTAGCTTGTGCTCGAGCTGACTGTCTAGGTAACCAAAAGCTCCAAAAGGTTTATTTCGGGGTGCTCATCCCCAATTGTGTATGCTCTGGTCTGTACGAGGTAATTGCTCTAATCTGGGTATCTACAGACCTCGGTTCACTGACAGTTCAGGCCGAGTTCATCTGGAGCCTTTTACATCAGCCGAGGATTCAGAGGACTATCCTCAGTGTGGGAATTGTGCTGTGTCTCATCGTTCTTGGACTCTCCGTGTGGTATGACCGACCAGCTTCAATAATAGACTTCAAGCTAAGAACAGCATTAGGGCAGGCATTAGGGGCGACCAAGTCCTGTTCGCTACAATAGTTCTTCTGGCCGTCATGTGCATATTCTATGCGTTGGGCACATATAGCTATCTCCTATTCACAGTCGGGGGGCATGATGTCTCGATTCGATATATCTTCCAAGCCGGATGTGGATGTTGCTTTCTTTTGTTTGTTTCCACCACTATCCTTCTTCCATTAATTTTGGTCGGTCTCTGTTCCGGGGATATAGGGCTTTGGGTGAGTGAAATGCCCTTTCTACTGGCTAGCTACTAAGCAGAGATAGATCTTATTTTCCGCGTCAAGTGTCTGCACTGTTCGATTCCCACTTTGGGCCTGGCAGAAAAAGCTCAACACTCTATTCGGCTGTCCAGGCCAGAACAAGCAGCATGAAAATTTTGCCAGTACCTCTGTGACAGTGAAACATGGCAATCAGCGAGTTCCAGAAATTGTAGGCCAAGGGGTCGAAAGTTCATGTCAGGATTTAGAGAGACAGAACTCCACAGGTCCGCTGATCGAGGAAGGGAGAAATGAGAGAACCGGCATTGAGAGCATACCCGACAACGATTTGGCGGAGTACTATTGCTGTAGCTGTGATAAGTGGGAAGAGTTTGCAGACGACAAGACTTGTAGAGTCTGTACGCACAGGAGCTGCACACACTGCCTTACTGAGCGGGGAGCGTAACCAAGGATCTTGTTCACAGCCATAATAAATATCAACCTTGCGAGAATATTTCCTCCCTCTGCCGCTCCATTATTTATGCTCTACATCTAGCAGAAGGCCCAAGTGAAGATCAACAAACCACCACAATGCCAACCACCGCCCACAGCGGCATATAGATGAACAAGTCAGTTCCCAGCTTCCAGAGACACGATATTTCTGGACCTGCTCGACGAACTGTCAGGTAACTTGTGACTTTCACCATAAATGCGATGAGTGCATCCGACACAATTAGAAGTCTTGAATAGAAGAGATTGCAAAGACTGGATGCACAAAGGATGCATTGGCGTGTATTAAGATGGATGCAAGTTGAGGCATGGAAGGATCGCAAGAGAGGGGACTAGACGGAATGTACACGTAGAAGGTGATAGAAGATGTGGTATCAAATAGTTCCAAATGGTTCAGTTATCTAACATATAGAACTTCCACAAAGGGACTAGACATACAGAGCTTGAGCAACTATATACCCGCTTCTAAGAGCTGCTTATCTTGCTCTATTCCTTGCAATACTCACGCGTTGTAACAACGAAACAGTGTCTACCCACTGGACCTCATTTACCTGGAGCTAGGACACCTCGTCCTCCACCCAGAAACAGCTCGACGCCATCAGGCCTTGGATGGAGGCGGTTGCATTGGTAACACACCTCGAAGCCGACACCTTCAGGCGCCAGTCTCACAGGATATAAGAAGTGGTTGCTACCCCAAACCCAGAATTATCCATCGACATTGACAAAGAAGTTGCGTAGAAGGGACGCTGAATTTCCGATCTCTGTCACTCAAGACTTCAAGCTCGAGATATAACATCTCCAACATCGTCCACGATGTGTCCAAGCAACCTAGAGGCTAGACTTAGCCAAGGGATAGCAAAAGCAGAGGAACAATTAGGCTGGAAGCTCGGTGTTTCTCACGGTACGTCACAAATTCCGTCACTGGAGCCCACTGACCGTCTCAGAATACAATGGCATGCACACGAGTGCAAAATGTGTAACCATTGGTCCTCTCATCCCTCCCCCAACCGACAAAGAATTGCAGTCTTGGAAACACTGCCTTCGAGAGCATGGCTTCAGTGAAGAAGATATTGACAAGACGGGGTATGGAAAGGTTGCATCAGTATATGTCAAATTGGATTCTCGTAGATGACATGTGAGACGATCACAAGAGTTGGCACAGAGCAGACAGTACAGATGGACGATGATCAAGGGAACAGTGTTAGATAGCAGGAAACCTCATATGATCCAGGTGCATGCAGACTTCAGGTTGAGGGAAGGAAAGGTTCAGGAAAGCTTGTATGTATCCTTCAATCCTTCAAACACGAACAACCTTGACCCCGGCCTTTCGCCCCCGCTTCCGGGGCTTCCCGCCTTGCTTCGTGAAGTAGTTATCCTCCAGTGACTGCAGTGGAAAGGCTGTGTACGCAAAGGGTGCCTCGGCCTCTGTCAAAATTGAATGCAAGTAAATGAGATGTGGAAAGATCACAAGGGTGGTAACGAGACAAAATGTAAACATAACGATGATGGAAGACGCAGTAACAGATACGTGCAGATTTTGAGATGAAGAGATAGCCCCGCAGTTGCTTTTGATCAAAGACGTTACCGGGCTTAGCAAGTAGATAGGAGACCTCCACCTTGCTTCCCTTCCCCAACCATGTTCCTCCGTCTGACATCCACAGCTTCTATATCCTCTGACCTTCGGCAAGCACAGATATCCCAGGAGGCAACACCACCTGCGCGAGGAAGCCTACTCGCCTCTAGCCTGTACCATGTTCAAACGTGTGCGTACTGCAGCCTGAGTCCTACCTGGGAACTGGCGGAAGATCCACTTCCACGACTTGCGCTCCTTCTTATACGCCAGCAAGCGCTGCTCGTCTACAGGATCCCATGGGACATTGGTCCTCGTGCCCGAACAGAACAGCTCGTCCTCGCTCGAACACCCGTCACTGTCACCGTCGCCCCCGAGTTCAGGATCACTGTGAATCAATCCACTCTCATCATCATCGCCACTCGAAAGCTCACTCCTCAGCGCTGTAAAGGCCCCAGCATCAACGGCTTTGCCATCCTGGGGTCGGGTACGCGTCGCACCGACGTAGTCACGGCCTGCCTCTGCGGTAATCGATGACGATGTATGCCGGCTGAAGCCACTCAAGAGGTACGAATCTGGCTTCATCGACTTGATGGTGAAGTCGTCGATCTTCCCAACGTGGCCGGTGCTCGCGATGAGTCGAGCCAGCTGGGCGAGAGAGACTCCTCGCCCGTCACAACCGTCCCAGATCGTCGCCGTAAAGGAGTAGCAGTGTGCGGAGTGTCGACGGAACGTGATCTCAGTCAGCGTGGGTGATGTAGCTCTGGATGATGGGCTGAGGTTAGAGTCGCCAAGTGACATCTTTGTATCTATGCTTTGTAGCATAGATGGCGTTGGAGAAGGTAATCGGCTCTTGGCACTCGAGCTCGTAGCGACTCTTGACCTCTGATTGAGGGGGGAGTGCGACCTGGGACACTGGCGATGGGTCTTGGAGAGAGGTCGACGCTGGCGGGGAGGGCTCTGCTGAAGAGGGCGCCTGCGCTTCTTGCGTGCTGGGCCACCGTGAGATGAGGACGGCTGCTTCCGCTTGGCAGGACGTGGTTCCTCCTCATCGTCCCCGGCCGAGTCGGAGCTGTTGAGCTCATCGTCGCTGTCACGACCGCATCGGCTTCCTGCCTTGTTATGACTCGGTTCTGGAGATGGAGCGAGATTGGGAAGCGATTGCTGTCGGTTGGCCGGTCTTGGACTTCCACCAGCCCTTTCGGCCGTTACCACCGGTGTTATGATATTCATCTCTTGCTCTGGCCCCTCATCTTCGTCCTCACTATTACCTTCTTCCTTCTCCTGCTCCTGCTCTACCTCTTGTTGCTTCCTCGCCCCTTCATTAATGAGGAGAGTGTCTAGCGCATAGTCAACCAGCTCGTGTTCGTCTGCCACGCCTCGACCGGTATGAAGACGACCCTCTTGGCTGATCTGGGTCTCTGGTGACGCTCTGTAATGGCGTGGAGGTGGGCTCGAAAAGGGGATCGTGGCCTTGGAATCCGTACTGATGCTGTCGTGTAATGGCTCGCTCGAGAGACGCGAAGAAGGGGTATGAGGCAGTGAGTCTGGCGTCCAAGCTCCTTGTTCCGCAAGCCGCAAGCGCGGAGCCGATTCGGGGAAGTCATCAATATCGTGCCACCCATCGGAACTGCGAGGAGGTGCCGGAGTTATCGAGTCGATGGCTGTCTCTGGGTTATCGAAAAGTCCAGCGCCTGGTACTGTTGCACTTTCGGCGCGAAGACTAACATCATTGGCATCGGCTTTGGAGGCACTCAAGTTGCCGTCACCTAGAAGGACAATTGGATCATCTACACCGTGTTAGAAAAATTGGCCGTCTATTTCCACAATAGAAGGTGTAGTGGGCGCGGCTCACCTGGACTCCCGCCTGAGTTGTCGCTTTGCGCTGACCTGCTCTGGTCGACAGAGCTACCCCTCTCATCTGCAGCTACCTCCTCAACTCCGCCCGTCTTACCTGGGGCTCGACCCCCCGTTGTGAAGCCCTGCGCTTGTAGCTTGGTGAACAGCAATTCTTCGATTGTGGGGAGGTCTCGGTGGTCGTCGGTTTCGTCATTATTTGCTTTGTCGCTCCCGCCGTAAACAGTGCCAGTGCCTAGTCAGATTATCACAAGTCAGTCACTGTCACTACAAGCTAAATACATCTCTATCACATACCTTGAATTCCGGGACTGTAGCTCTCATCATCATCGGCTGCTGCCGCTGCTGCTGGTCGTGGCGTGCTGAGTGATGCACCGCTCGATTTAATGTGCTGGAGCTTGTTGAGGGTACTGAGTTGTTCCGGGCCAGGTTTGCGGCGTGTTGTTGTGTTCTTGGAGCGCGAAGGAGTTGGCTTGTAAATATACTCTGTTTCGACAAAAACGACCATCTTGGGAGCGTGGAAATGATTGGGAGTAGTCGAGAAGTTCTTCCCTAGCTGCTGGCTGTACAACTGGACTGCGAAAGAGATGCCAGTGGAAATCAAAGGGTTCATGTAGGCTTCTCGCATTGCCCTCGCAAAACCGGAATACGCCATGTGTCCCGCCGTGCCATGCCATGCCAGGCTTCACCTCTTCTGACGCCCTCGCTGAGGAAATTTGCCTCGGTATCAATGCAGCCCCTCTCGTATACAGAGATCCGCCGCAGCTGCAAGGCCCTGTTACCGTAAATCTTGCGCTGTCATCCCGGAATGTGCCCATCCGTAGCTATTACCCCACTTCTCTGTGCTTCACGATCGGCCGATCCCAGTATCATCTCTCAATCGTCGGCGAGTCCGTGAAAAGCTGAGTAGGAAGGAGCGACGATCGTCGTGCGAGGGCGGTGCATGACTTCGGATATTGCCCTCTCCGCCTGTCCGAGGCTTCAGGCAGACTGGCATATTCCAGGTCTTCCTGTCGTCCAGCGTCTCAACCTTCAAGCGTGCAGCTAGTGCGCTCCAACCGGCAGATCCTCAACAGGTCTAAATCAAGGCTCTAGAGGAACATCGTACGATCCTGCTGCCTCGGATCAGCCCAGGGCCGCGCAATCAAAACGAACACGAGTGTGCCACGGCAAACGGGGAGCTCACCAGGTAGCTGCCAACGCGTCATCCACCTGCGGCATATAGGCAGAACCCTAGCCGCGTCGTCGTGAGGCATTTCCGCGACTGGCGGTTGTATCCAAGTGTGCAGGCCCAGTCCGTGGCACCTCAGTCTCCGGAAGGCGCTGCTGGGAGGGGACGGTGATGGTGCGACGGCGAGGCAGATTGCGAGAAGGCCTGGACGATACTGAGCTCGTAACTCGACCAATGCGAGTGAACCTAAGAGGGGATCCGCATCACAGCTGCTCAGCAGCATCGAAATTGTAGGGGCGGATCGCGTATTCTTGTTGTAGACAGCCCGCACCTCGCCGGCGTGGTCTTCTCAGCTGCGGCGTGGCCGATCAGGGGAGCCTGGTTGGAAGAGGTAGGATTTGAGGCGCGAGCACCGACCGTCGCAGAGGTGGAGAACTCGGGGTTGTGGGAAAAGGATGAAGGGGAGGAAGAGCAAGAGATGGAGGACGCGAGATTCTTATACCCCGCCAAAGCGGCGCGTGGCCCGTGCATGCGCCTTGCCTGATGGGGCGGTCGCGGTTTCCGCATGCGGGCTTGCCGTCTGGTCGTTTACGTTTTATTTAATAACCACACTAGTAGACTATTAAAACCCTATATATTTAGAATCCTCTAGTTAAAATACGACTTTTGATTAAAGTATTTTTGATCTAAATCGATTAATTAAAATGTCGAAAATAGGTGTAAATATCGAGAGACGAAAAAACCAAGAATTTTATTTTAACATTTTCGACTTACACACCTAACTCTCGAGTTAAAATCAGAAACACTCGAAAATGAATTTTAATAACAAAAACGTTAATTAGTCAAAAAAGATAGGATTTCGAAAATAGGAAGGTGGGAACACATTAGCGTCGCTTTTCTGGACTTGTAACTGACAATATCATACGTCAGAGTGTTCCCTACACTTTGAACATCTATTTCTTCTTTTTTGCCCTTCCTCATTTCTCACCTCTACCTACGTCCTTTCCCCTCGCTCGGAAATCAAAAGAAGAAAAATGAAGAAAGAGTGAGAAAAAGGCAAAACTGCCCACATTGGAAGCTTTTTAAGTCGAGCTCGCCGAAGCGACAAACCCGGTTAACGGGCACTTGCTGAGTGCTGTTGCTATAGTTATTGACAACAAGGGTAAGAGAGAGTATCCCCTGACGAGAAACGAAACCCGAATATGGCGATAGAAAGGAAGTATCCAGCTGACGCCTCAGGACATCAACAGGAAACTTCTTTTACCGGTATGCGGCTGGACGCCAGTTTCTCGACGATATGTCGCCATCCCTAGATCCGGACTGTACTATGTCGCTCACCTCGGCGGGGAAGTTTGTTACCAATATCGGGGCCTTGCAACTGGTCGAGCGCGACATTCTGACGCCCGACGAGCCGGTCCAGAAATACCTTCCTGAGATCGAGCAGTGTTTGCTTATAGAGGAGGTGGATATGGGGGAGCAAGGTAGTCGCGATAGCGACGGTGACGGTGGCGAGAAAAAGGAAAAGGAGAAAATCATTGTGCTCCGCCGTCCGACCCGCGACGTTACGTTGCGCGATCTGCTCATCAACAAGAGCGGCATGGGCCCCTGCGACACGTACATCGAGCGGTTTGGTAGCGAGGACCGTGTACCACCGTTGGAATTTCCTAACGACAACCACCTCCTGGTCAAGAGCCGCTCTACGCGTCTCTTCTTCGAGCCGGGCGAGAGCTTTGACTACGGCTGGGGCATCTACTACGTCCGGGGCATCTACTACGTCCAGCTACTCGTCGAGCGGCTGGGTGGCAACGAGCGATATGTACAGTACGCCAATGAGCATATCTTTGGTACCCTGGGTATGACTGCTTCCACCTATGTGCCAGCCCAGGTCCCGCACATCTGGACGCGCCACCTACAAATGGTGGAGCGCAGGCAGGAGCGGGACACCGCGGGCGGCAATCTCAGTCTTGTGGCTAAGGATAAGGAGACATATGGCCTCACTTGTAGCATGTCCGACCTCGCCCGCCTTTTTGGCGACAAGAGCATCGTGACATGCTGTTCGCACCCCAGCTGGCGCCCGGCAGCCGCGCGCACCAGGCGCTGCAGGCCGAGACCACCAACTATGGCTTCCTGCTCCCCTTGGAAGAGGGCGTGTCGCACAAAGTGTCATGGGCATTGTCGCCGCCGCCCGCGGTCAACTGGACCGTGGCGGACGTGCTCGTGGAGGAGGATAATACCCTCCCTGGCACGGGCATTCCCAAGGGAACAGTGGCGTTTGAGGGGCAGCCAAACTTGATCTGGACCATGAACCGCGAAAAGGGGCGCATGATGCTGTTTGGCAATCAGTTGCTGTCAGGCTAGGATGTGAAAGCACACAATCTCGTCACCCGGTTCATGCGTGATGCTTGGGCGACGTTTGGATAAGGTTAGGCGAAACCGAATGTAGGGCTGTTTGCTACGTTGCTAAGTTGTTGGTGCTCGCAGCTGACGTTGGTCAGCGTCACTTACTCCAACCTTACGAGATGCTGTCGTACCATTACGGTAGCTGAGTGCAGGATTACTTACACTAGTAAGCTGGAATAAACGACAAACGTAACTTACTTTACAAGCGAGGGGCCGACTTCCTTGTTTAGTTAGCTAGTTCCCTCTATGGCCTTAGCTCATACATATAAATGCTCCAATTCTAATATAATAATACAACTTTCAATGGTTTTCTTAGCTCGTCTTAAAGTTCGGTCAGATACGCTTTTCAAAAAGACATTCCACTTTGACAATTCATTAGTCTCAAACCTCTGTTTTTTCATCGTCTTCGGGTGAAGCGAACCGTTCACAGTTCAAAATGCGACCATCTCGATCGTTGAGCTTCTTTGGCGCATTTTTGGCAATTGCACTCGCCGCCGAAAATAAGGCTCAATATTGTCACTCTTCACAATCAGAACCATCGAGCTTTTGCGTGGCATTCTACCAGTTTCAAAACCACACAAACCAAGGGACCGATCTCTACCTTGCTTTTTCAGCACTTCCAACGCCTTTAGGTGGAGGATGGACTGCAATTTGCATTGATGAATCTATGGCCGGTTCTTTGATGTTTCTTTTATGGGCGGATAAGAAGAGAGAGCGCGTTGCTGTGTCAGTCCGAACAACTAGTGCGCATAGAGAGCCCTTTGTACCGAATAACCTACCTTAAGTCGAAGTACTCAAGACGGTCCCCTCCAAAGAAAGATCCCGCGAAGTCCTTCTGGTTTGTTATTCTTGCCAAAAATGGTCCCCGCTTGATTTTCACGAGAAAATGCAGCCGTGGATTTGGGCCAGTAACTACTTCAATAAGATGCCAACGGCAGGCGGCAGATGCAGACAAGCAGCGCCTTGGATACCATCAACTGCATGACGTATTCTATGTCGATATGGCAGCTGTCCCATCTGGATCAAATAATGCACCTGCTTGGGCCAAAATCGAAGGTTCCACCAACTCGGGTACTTGGGACGTACCTCTCTCCGCTTTAAAATCAATAAAACTTGCTGCGAGATTCTGGCATGGAGCAGCCATGATAGTTGCGTTTATGGGATTAATGTTGCCTTCTGCAATATACAAGAGATGGAAGTCGAATACCGTAATCCATCTCTTATCTCACTTTATTGGTCTGCTCGTTCTTGCATTTGGGATGGTGTACGGATTACCTGCCTTCAAATCCAGCGGTTCGTCGACGGGACCACATCAGGTAATCGGCTTGGTTATTATCTGCCTCATCATGCTACAATTTTACTTAGGGGTCCACATATTTTCTGGCAATCGGATATCAGAAAATGCATCATCATTTGGTCCACTGCATAAATGGCTGGGTCGACTCATCCTTGCTCTGGGGATATCTCAGATAGGTTTCGGTTTATTCATTACAGGAGTCACCTCAACTGGTCTGCTTATTTGGCTGCTTTGCGCCTTAATTGAGTCTTTTGTATATTGGTATAGTGGGCCTGACATTGAACCTGATATTGAGATGTCAAGGGCAAAAGGGCAAAAGGGCATAGATGGCTCCGGCTTATTAGAATAGATCCTACGATGGAGAGGGCTTTTTCAGAGGAAGTGTGAGAGACCAAACCTCGATAACTCAAAGGTAAGATTTCAGTATTAAAATATGAACATAGGAAGTACATGAAGAGCAAGTACAGGCGCGAACTCTTGCTTCTTATATAGACGAGAAGGAGTGTCGTAGAATCCTCTAGATATAGCAAAGAAACAAAGAGAAAAACATAGAAGCTTTGTAAGCAAGGGCACGTGCTTAGCCCGAGACTCAACATGGGTTCTAACCCTCATAGATACCCCGAAATTTGTAGAAATGTCTATTAGTCCCCTAAAACATTGGCAAACTTATTATCTATTCTTCGATAACATGCTGAGATGGCATTGTGCTCAAATTCATATACTCCCATGCCCGTGTTTGACCGATCTCCTACGTCCTCTAACTGCGAAACTCTCAAAGGCATACAGTTACTGCACAACTTGAAGACATATAAAAGCCACTTATCCCTTGCTACGAACATACCAGAGATGCATACGATGCAGGTACGCGGCTTGAGGATTTATTAGCAGCGGTGAGAAATACTCACCATAATGAAAGACTCTATGCCTAAAGTCGATCGGCATGTCGAAAGTAAATACATGCGTCGTTCTCATGTGATCCTACCCAGATATATATAGAAACAGCTCTTCACTTATCAAACACGTTTTCGTTGCCGACAATATTGCCGTTGTCATTTCTTATTCCGAGTAACACATAAAGCAAGAGCATATATAGTAAAGCACTAGCAACGATATCTGCATCTAGCAAGCACAACAGAGTGTGAACGCTACGCAGACCAGCAATGACAGATACAGCACTGAACCTGCGAGGAAACGCCGTCATGCCAGTCTCTCTACTTGATGTATCTGTGTGATGGGCTGTGTAATGAGCAGTTTATATTCCTAGGAGTTGGTCTACCAAGTGCCTCTGATATTCCCTACTCGAGTAGTTACCATTATCCGTGATTCATTGCATGTGCCAGACACATGATGCGGTGGATTGAACTTGGCGCTCCAGCCAGCCATCGATCTAGAACAAGAAGAATGCTCAACCACTTCCCCCCACCACTTGCCGACCTGGCTATAATCACTTTTATAAAACCGACTTCGGTTTCGTAGGTCAGAAAAATTACGTTGATCGTTCGTTATCTTCAGGCAGGCAGTTCCATATCCATGTTGTCTACGTATGCGTTCGAATGGATGAAATAGATCCCCACGTTCGATTTCAATTGGATGGCCTCACTTCACCCAGCAGCCTGTTCAACTCCGATCGTATGCACTCTTCAGCTCTGAACAAGTTCGATCGTCTTCTAGACGATTCAAACGTGCGGTCTTAATGAATGCCATTCGAGCGACGATTATATTAGAAGGGAGGAAGAAGGGAAAGCGGAGCAGAGGCTTATCGTGGTTGAGATCTAGGAGGTTGGGACTGGATACCTGAATATGAAGCCCCGGGCCTGTAGGAGTTTGGGAGAAGTCGAACTTGTAAAAGAAGAAATGAGCGTGCCATGAAAAAGGGTACGGATTGGTAAAATCATATTCCACAAACTAACTTCTCAAGTTAATGCACCCTTCAGGATGCCCTAAATATATATATATACGCTCATACCCAAGCGAGCGAACTTCTATCAAAGGCAACAAGTAGATGCTGCCCTAGCCCAATACTTCGAGTATCAGGGATGAATAAATACATGTCCCAGTTTTCTTCCAACGCCAAAGCTGAAAAATAATATAGCCTTTAAAGAAACTGCCAAATTACAAAAAGAGTTTATCCTCCCGGCTAAACTCTTCAAAAAAACTTCTCCAACCACAAAACTCCTTTCGTAGATCATATGTGGTGCTGTGCTACTGATCGTATATCTATGACGCTTATATGTTCCATTTCCTTGTGGCATTTTGGGTGTGTTACACGACATCACCAACCTCAATGGCACTAACGACTTCGTCATCATCCATGAGGACGATGATTGAATCATCGCGATAATGCCCTTTCATGGCCGTTTGCCGCATTCGTGAGATCAATTCCTGTGCTGTCGATATGCTCGTATCAGCAGACATGGTAATCCAGTCATTTCTCGTCGTCATTAATCCCTTGACCATCTGTGCTGGCTCATCCATATCATCCGGTTGCATGCTCTTGATGCATCGCGGCGAGATAAGTGTGTTTTGGCCACATCTGACCCAGCCACTCTTCGATCTGTAAGCAGACATGAGGATTCCCGCACCTTTCAGGAAGCTCTGGATTTCAGGGATATCGTCGAACGCAACTGCTTTATCTGATACCATCTGTGGTGCTAATGAAGCAGCGCCGATAGCTCCGCCCGGGTGGTATTTTCGGAAAATGTCGGAAACGCTGATGTGCAAGTCGTTTGCGATTACCATAGCTAGCGCATCACCAAGTGCTATGGCCATGGTAGTAGAGGACGTTGGGGCATTGACACCGAATGATTCTGCTTCCGATTGATGGATAGGTTGCGGAAGCAGAATTGCGTCTGGTCTTACGTTGATAATTGGGCATGTCGCGCGTTTGGTGTGAGAAGTCATTACAATCAAAGGGGTGTTGACGTCGAAATGTGGTATGAGCTTAAGTAGCTCCGGGGTACTGCCAGAGAATGTGATGAGAAGAATGGTGTCATGCTGTCCTATTGTTCCGAGATCGCCGTGAAGTGCTTCAGTAGGATGGAGATACTTTGCCGGTATCTTGAGGCTGTTCATAGTGGCCACTAGCTTTTTGGCAACATGGCCGCTCTTGCCAACGCCACAGAAGACCAAATGTCCTCTTTGACACACAGACCGGGAGATAGTTTCAACAGCGTCGTGGAAGCCCTGTCTGGCTGTAGGATCCGTTTCATAAAGCCGCGTAAGATGAGAAAGTGCTGTAGCTTCGGTTCTCAAAACATGGACTGCAGTAGCCAGCCGACGAGGCATGGAAGGATCGGTATCGAGTAGTTCTAATGGAGTCATGGATATGAGTTCGTCCGACGGGGGTGATAGTTCGTCGTTGCATGGTGACGGGAGTGACGGAGGAGATGGAGGTGCTATTATTGGACCATGACATGAATTCAAGAGGTAGACCTCGCTGTTTTGAACTGGTTGATGATCATAAGCCATGATGATAATATTGGACCTTATCGCGAAGCCACCCAAAATTCTTGGATTCTTGGTTTCACAGTGGCGGTGCGCCGATTTCAATTGCAAAAGTGCCGTCAGATTGGTTTTGTAAACTTGGGTGAAGGTCAGCCAGGAGCACCAGCCAGTAGGGGAGGGAGGTAGATGGGCGAGCCCATGAATTACATCACAGGGGCGACGCCCATATGAATATATACCTTCATTTGCTTGTTGTGTGATATGGATCTTATTCGTCTAGTGGACTGCTAATTTTGCTTGAGGGATCAGACGGAGCGGAAAGTAAATCTGCGTTTGCGAATCATTCGAGAAGAAGTGAGCGAAGCCATGGGAGTTGCTTAGTATTGTAGCAGACCTGTTGATATGGGTCGAAACAGAAAGGGGGACTAGGTTGTATATAAAGTTGAGGTGGAGTTCACAGCCAAGGCACAACAGACCCTCTTCTCTTGCTCGGTCGTCGGAGCTTGTCCCCTGTAGATCCTATACCCCTGCAAGACTTTGTATAAGAAAATAGCGGCAGGGTGATAATTTGGCTAATATATCACGCAATCTGACTTGCAAAAGAACTGAGTACTCGGAAGTAAATTATGGCTCCAAGAAGGGATTCTTGCAATTTGAGAGGTCAGTTTTGAGTTTAGTGGACCGAGAGTATATAAGTGTGAAATTATGGCTGAGACTAAGCCCGATTCGAGTATCAAAGAGTCATGGCCGCTTGCTCCTGTCATCGTTTCCTGCTGCTTTGAAAGCGCGCCCAACAACGGAGTTATCCCAAAGCGCCGGATGGAACCAATAAGGTGTTCGATAACCAGTTTTCTATCATCATTCAACACTCTGGAGGAATAGGCAGACCACTACATTATGCGGTGATATGATCTGATCCGAAGGTTACTGCATGGGAAACAGGTCCTTTGACTGTTGTTGGCAGGTGTGTATCTTGCTGGAAGAGGCGGTGAGCTTTGCGTGCGAAGGGTGCGAAGGGGGTGCAACACCACGTTTTCCATGCTCTGGATGCTGATATGCATGACATTCTCATTCAGATCCGCTACGGTATACAGCATGAAAGCCCCGGGCGATTGTCGGGAATGAATAGCGCTGGATTCTTGCTCAAATCAAGACCTGCTTATCTTACGTAGCTGTACCGTACAGGCCTCGACGTGTATGTAGTCGCAATCCCTCGCGCCTTTCTCAAAGCTAAGGCAATGCACTATTCCCTTGGCTCAGGAATCGGGTAAAGAAGGGAGCGGAAGAGAGCTCGGGTTGAGGTTCAAGTGACGTATCCAAGGTCTTTGACAGAAGCAACAGGGAGCATGCAAATTCAACCATGTCTATCAAGTTTTTGGGTGAAAAGGGGTTCCCGTCTGGGTTATCAACATCCTAGATGAGATGGTAACATGAGGTGGATGTCGAGGAAACGTGACGGCGCCAGCTCAAAACAAGACTGCGACTAGGCTTTCGAAATCATCTCCACCCTCATGATTCGACAAGAGTAGATCTGGTATACCATCTGATAAAATGAGGTTCAACATGTCGTTTGAGACTGCCGCCGTGCTCTATATTTAGTTTCGCGGTACCCAGCGCACAATCGACCTGGTTTTGTCTTGTTCGAGCAAATGATGCTGGAAAGCAGGATATTTCTTGTGCTCTGAAGTGAAAGTGCAGCTTCTCGCGAGCTTGTTCTACAAACGGCTTGTCGTATATTCAAAGGGCGTGTCCTGTATGTGGGCAAGCCTTTATGATATCTGCAGTCTTTGGCTCCGATAAGCACACATCCATGATGCAGATTCAGCGCTGTCAGTGCTTCGTGTACTCGCTGCGCAACTGCATATCATTCGTTCGTCGCTGTACGGATTGATCATGGTGGACCTTGGAGTGAGCAAATAGTGCAAAAACATGTAGTTCTGAAAACAGTCCTAGTTTCTTATCGATAACATCTGCTTTCTGTGACGATGTGCGCTAGTGTACAACTAAAGCCTCCTCTCAATTCAATCTCAACGTACCTGTCTGTAGCGCAATAAACGCAACACATTGTACCACTTCGTTACTCGATCCCGTCTTACATGTAAGTTACCATCATTTCAACCACCGAACCTGTGGACATCTCATGGCAAAGGTATTGCTACAAATGGAATACCCAAACTGGTCGCGTCAAAGTAAACAAAGCTGGCGGCGCAGAGTTACAGATGTCCTCGAGGCATAGCACCGATGGGAAAATCATGGCAGCCTATGCTGCCAACAAGGATTGCGCTGAAGACTCATATTGCTGCATTGTGCTATCGCCTCGCGAGACCAGAGAGCTAACAATCCACGCAGACTAGTTGACTGGTCAACTTCCCTATTCGACAAAGCTGTCTGCGAACAACTTATGGAACCGTATATACAGGGTACGAGCTTGCACGCAGAATTTGGTGATTGGGCAGAGTTGCAGGGTGAATCGCGGGCTACGTATGTACAACCACTGTGTGGCATTACATATGTAAGCAACAGAAAGTAGTGAATACCTACTAATAGCATAATAGCCATCAAGATGGCGCCTCTGCCTCTCCTTGTCTTCCTCTCCTCCGCCCACCAGCTCTCCAAGCGTGGAAATTGGGCTAGTCACGAAGCTGGAGTCATTGTCGTCTTCTGCATAGTCTTCATCGTCGCTACCGGTCTCATCAGTCTCAGGATCTCACGATGTCTCGCCAAACGTCGCGCCGCTCGCGAAGATCGCTAGCTGCATCTACTGGTTTAGATTCGACAACCTACATGGAGGATTGGATGGTCATTGTGAGCGATTTCAGAGTATTGAGGAACACATTTTAAGATCCGGGATGGAAAAAAAAGCTGGCGTACATGGCTGGTAATTTGCAGCGATATTAAGGACGGCATATACGGATTTGTGAAGCGAAGGATACCCGAGCCACTTGGCAGTTTGCGAGCTTTCATATGAATAGAGAGAGCGCGGAATCAATATTATGGCCTGTACGACGAAAGAATACACATTTCTTCGCCCTCATCCTATTTTCTTTGCGTTTCGAAATACTTGATACTTGAAAGGACAGATACTCATCCGTAAGACTATGAGTTTCACTATGACTAAGATCTTGTGGCAAGATCCACCTGCCAGAAGTAAGCTCTTAAGAGTCCATTCATTACAGACGAGGTTCTGTCGTATCTTGTCACAGATCATGGATACATATCCCCAATATTCTAGTCATTTAATGCTACTGGACCTTTTCCCTCATGACAACGGGCCAAATCTCTTCTATCACTCCCTTCCCGTGTGCATAATTGAAGTCACGAAGATTGACCGTAAGATCAATATGACTTAGTATCATCTCAACACAATCACCAATAGCCAAACCACTTCGCTTCTCCCAGCTCAGCTAGCCATATTAATCTCCCATCTGGGTACAGGTAATCCTAGGCAAATCTTTGGCTTCCGCAAAGCCACTGTCAGTCATCAGAGTCTTCAGTCCACCACCAATGGTCACCCGCTTCGCTGAGCTAGATTTGCTGATCGTAGCCGACGGGATGGTAAGATTATGCTCGAATAGGCCCCCGACGGCGTTGCGGTAGTCTGAGCCTATGAAGATGAAAAAGCCAGGCTGGACTTTGGTTATCCCAGGCAGGCTGGCGCATATCTCTGCTGTGACTGTCCCACCACCTATCGTCACAACATCCATGCTGAAGCCATTTTCACGGACCAGCTCCGCTGTACTAACCAGTGTGGCTATCGAAGCACTACACTTCTCTTTCTCGTTCCTCCTTATCATGTACATGTTGCAGATGGCCTTCATACCCTTGAATTTCAATGAAATTTGAATGCTTCAACGTAGCAACATGTTGGGCAAGCACCAGTCCCCTGAAGACAAACATCCAGATCAATCATCGTCGTTATCGGCCTTTCACTCCCAGCGGCATCCAACGCATCATCAACCGCACTGCTTACTGAATTTTGCGACGCATCCGCCATCTGCTCCAGCGAAGATAAGCCGCTTGGCGAGGATGTGCGATTTGATAGTTTTGAGATAGGGACGGATTTTCCCGCCCCAGTGAGCAAGGAAGGTGAAGAGTTTTGAGATGTTGGATTACATGGTAGTGAGTTCGACTATCATAGATGGTGTGTCCAGGGTTGCGAGCTGGTCGCCGACTTGGGGTCGTACTTGCTGATGTTGATAGTTGTTTGACAGATGAGTGCTTTGAAGTGATGCAGGAAACAAGAGAGTAACGAGTAGTTTAGAAGACAGGAGTGTGAGGGATGGCAGTGAGACAGTCCAGTCTCGACATAAAATTTCCTGACATTAACAGAATTCAACGTACTTCATCCATCACCTCGTCATCTTCCAATACTCATCACTCTCCGTCATCACCATGCGATCCATCCCCTCTACCGGCCCAATAACCTCAATATCCTTCTGCTGGCCCCCCAACACATCTCTCGTATGCCACTTCATCGTAAAATTCTCCTTATTCCCCGGCCCCGTCAACTCAGCCAGCTGCTCGTTCGTCGCTGCATATATCACGCGGCCTATATGCGCCCAATATATCGTCGCTGTTTCTCATTAACACCAGCTATCTTCTATTCACTTCAAACTGAGGTGAAAGCAGAGGTAGAACAGGTAGACATACAAGAACACATAGCACAAGGTTCCCACGTGCTTACCAACGTACACGTCCATAGAAACTCCTTCGAGTAATGACTATACGCCAATCTTGCCAACGAACTCTCCGCGTGGTTGACCTGGTCGATACTCTGATGCATCAAAAGCACAGTCTCGTTATCCGGGCCCAGGAGCACCGCAGCAAACGGTCGTTTCCCAAAAGTCACCGCGCGACGCTGCACAGTGAGTGCAGCATGTATGCCAGCATCAATCTGTGCCTTCGTAGGTACGAGACGCTCCGGAAAGAGATGTGGTGCGATTTCGTGCGCGGCGGCGGTTGTGAGTGCTGCTTCTGCCGACATTATCTGCTTTGTTAGCTTAGCTGGAGAGGAAAGGTATAGTAAGGGGACTTGCAGGCTTCTCTGGGATGTGCAGAGAAGCTTGCGTGGTGATGCTTTGATGGTGGTTTTGTTGGAGAACGATGATGGGATTTGCTAAAGTGGGATGTTGAGATAGCTTCATCTCTAATGAGACGGGACACGCCGCTTTCCTTGTGTGCATGTTTCTTATCTTAGCGGTGGAATCGTCAGTGTCTTTCTGAGCTGTGTTGGTTAAGCACCGTTTTTGTCTACGGTTCTTGCCACAGGTGTTGAGAAGCTGGAGAGCATTTGTCGCTCAATCTCAAGTATTTGTATCAAAGTTGTCTCGAAATAAGAGTTTTAGCTGGCTCTCGTCTACAAGAGACTATGAGAGCTGCTCTTCCTGCTGTTTCAAGCATAATTGCCCGTTCCATAAACATCGATGGCCTCCAGTCGATGGTTGCTTTCATCTAAACTGGAGCAAGAAAGATGCTCCATGGCCCTTTAATGCGCTTCTCCTTCTCAAAGTAGCTTTCAAAACACACAGGACAAGACTTAATCATCTGAAAAGTTATGTGCAGCAGATATAAAAGAAGCCCGACAAATAGTTAGGAAAGACGTGATTCGATGAAGTGGCTGGCTACACCTGAGCTTTCCTACTACATTCAAAGCTTCCATAGATGGACCTTCTAAGTTTGAATTGCTCAAGATATCTCGAGATACATCAGCTGATAAGCCGGCCCTGATTTCTGGTTCCCAGAGGTCTTCATCTCTTCAGGCAAGCTCCCAAGGAACAAAGCAAGCGACCATGGCTACCACCACAGCCTAAGCCCTGACCGAACAGCTCGCCAACCTCGAGTCTAGGAGCACACCTTTGAACATAACACCGTATATTCTCGCATCAGAAGGCCAACAAGCACAAAGCAAGAACACCGATCTAGTTCTCATAATCGCAGTTCCATGGCAATGCCATTTTTGCATAGTTACGCTGAAGACAAGTTTACCAAACCCACGCTTCAAAACCCAACCACGGGGCGGTATTATGATGATAGTACGCGCTTCGAATGATTACACACCATGTAACCGACTTTACCAGCAAGCTCTAAGAGATCTGAGTGTACCGGCTTTCATGCTGGTGCTTGTGAGTAGTATTTGTCTGTATAGGAAGCTAAATGCGGGTTCGAGTCCAGCCCGCTTCAGAATCATGTTGTGCTATCGCATTAATTTTCTCGGTCTTTTCTTTGGTGATTCTGCTATTTATTTCGCTTACAGGAGGTACTGAAGGGCGAACAGTCTCGCACTCGCTAACCTCTCGCTTTTAGCAAAGCAAGGAATATATGGCACCTCTCAAGTATTTGCTTCGAAACAGACCAACATTGAGAATGCAGATCAAATGGCTCAGAGTCTCAATGTTGCTAACAACCTTGGTAGTTAACCATAGATTGTAACTAATCCGTGACCTACTTTCCACTTGTTGGGCGTAATTCCGTAACGGCTGCCTTCTCTATATCCGAGTCCTTTCGAAACCGTTCATTTCAACGACAAGCGATATCTAAAGTTTCTTTATTTTTTGCCTTTTTGGCACTTCTCTCTCGCTTTTGCAACTTTTTTGCTCTCCTATCACCAGCCGAGCCAAGATTCGAAGTGTGCCATCAGTTCGAGTAGGAGCACTGCTAGAAATCGAGAAAATATGCCATTTACCTCTGGCCAAGAGAGCCGCCATCAAGATCGTGGTGGCACTTGCCACAATACATGCAATAAACCACTTTCCAAGCGCAGTCAGGGCTGGTAATGCATGAGCGACAACTGGACAATTCTAGGAGAAGCAGTGCACCTACTTGCTGAAAGTTTCCGTCTCGCTGCTGGGAGCTACCTCTCTCCTCGAATACCAGCGCGCCCCGAACCAAATCGATAGTCCTCAAGCACGCCACTCAACTCATGAGGTTTTTCCAGCAGGAAAATCCGCTCGAATATGTCAGGGCTAGAGAGCTCGACTAAAGCCTTGCTTTCCCTTCGGAGTGAGGTGCAAAGTCCAGCCAGTCTTCGTACCTAGCTCCTCTAATCTCAGCTACCAACCCAACCGGTCAACCTCAGCCCAACCACTGGAAATCCATACCACAAACTGTTCGCAAAAAAATGGCTACCGGTCCGCATAGGCAATTAAAGAAAGAGAAGCAGAAGCAGAGGAAGAAGAAGAAGAAGAAGAGGAATAGAAGGAAAGAGCTAAACACTGTAGCACCAACGTCAACGTCAACACAACCCCCTCGCTTAATCTCCTTGGCCCCTATGGCGTTCCACCTAAACACACCACATCCAGCCGTCCCGTCCTGTCTCGTCTCCTAATAATAAACTCCTCGATGCGGGAACCCTGGTGAAACATCACTTTGCAAAGACTGATATAGATCCACCTCACACACCATACTTCCATCTTGCAACTGCAGCCACTTTGCGGCACCAGCTCGACATTATGAAATACTGTGGGATCTATATTAGAAGGAGATATATAGGCCACGATATGCAACAAGCCCACCATAATTTTGTTTCCTCGGGGTCTTGAATGGCAATAGGTCCGTTTCCTCGAGATCCTAAAATAAGACGAACTATCGATCGTGCACATACTTACACACATATAGCAAGTGCACGAGCCAGAAACTGCACCGTACCGTACCCAACCGCCCTTCCTTCAAAGTCAAAGCTGAACATTCGGATTCCAATCAACAACCCAAACTCCAGTCTCCCACAGTCTCACCTATCCCTCCTTAGATTTCTCTCCACGACTCCCAGGTTCCTTTCCTCCAGTCACACAGCACTGTTTCAGTACCGACTGCCCCCTTTCCCAAGTATTCAACTGATACGAAAGGGATGGCACAAAATCATTAATAGTAGTTGTATAATTAGCGTCCGGGGTCCGTGCGCTTAACGCCACGTGCCAACAGTAGGACGTGTTGGGCTAATTGCCAGCATCTTCTATATACATCTAAAAGCTGGAGAGTAGAGCAATATCATTAACATTGATAGGACTGGAGAACTAGTTGGTGGATCACGGTACAGTGAAGGTGTCGGGTGCACGGCAATGTCACCAAAAGGTCTTTTAGTCACATGGCATGTATCGTATCCTCAACACTCCCTCTCGATGTAGTCTATGTACCTCGAGTCTGAGTTTATATACAAACTCCTCCTGTTCGTGCCCGTTTAAACATCATTCTTCAGCTCTTTCATTATTCTCATATCTCCTCTTCTCAACTCTCTACCAAGCTTATTTGTTCTTTCCACTTGTTGTACTTCACAGGGACTAATAGCTTAGCCATTCCATCTGTTACCATATCTGCTGCAGGTACTCAGGCAACTTGAAGCTTCTCTTGCTCATGGAGTTCTCTCGCGTAGTGGTAGGCAATATCAATATGATTAAATCTCTCTCTGAACTGAGCGTTCTTGATCAATTCTTGATCAAAGCTAAAGCTCCCTGATTATCTCCAATTTTGCATGCTGTCACGTTGCCATCGTTCTCTTCCCCCTTGACTTCAGGGCGAGGAAATTTCTCCTTCCCAAAATCGCGAAGTATTTGAACTATCCAGACCAGTTGTAATGAAGCTATTGATCCCGCAACTTACTCGGCTTCGTAGCTGAATTTGCTTGGGCTCGTTTGTCTCTTGCTGTATCATGAGATCAGTCCACCATAGCGGATCACAACTTTGCCTGACTCGCTCTTACGCTGTACTTGATCTCTAGCTCAGTTCGCATCTGTGTAGCTTTCCAGCCTACTCTCGACGTCATATTACTTGGCGAGCTGAGCAAGTTCTCCTTGTGGTAGATCAAAGGGCATGTTCTGCGTTATGGTAGATCCGATATAGCGAATTATTTCCACAGGTACTGTTCGATGACGAACCGCAGGGTCAGTCATGTACTGCGCCAGCTTGCCTAGCACCGTGGCAATGTCTGGTTGTGTTAATACCATTACCCACACCAAGCTCCCAATCGCCATTCGTAATGGTTGCTTCTTGATTCTTTCATCTTATTCTACTCAGATTGCAGATCAGTGTGAACAGATCATGGTGTAGACTTGGTACGCAACCCTCTCTTTGAATATCTTAATTTCTTTGAACACCTGGCGTCAGTACTGTTTTTGATTGAGGCAAAGTGTGCACTCCTTGCAGTCTCTGGTGACACGAACTCCGAAGATCTTCTCGATCTCCCCAGATTCACGGCGTTAAATGTCTTGCGAAGCTCAATACGTTTGGCAATGGCTTGAACAAGGGTATTTGAATATTAGGAGTAGTATTTCCTTCGTAACAGCTTTATAATCTCCTCCAGGGACTGTGCGTACACAAACTCCCTCTGGAAATGCAACCTTCTTAGGTCTACCTAACTTGGTGCGGTCGGAGAAGACATTACGAGTTCCTTGTGGCAGGAAAGGAGCTCGAAGTCTAAGATCTAGATTGCCTCCACCTAGCGTCCGTCTCATCGACTTCCACTGTGCTGAATCTCTGGGTGTCTCCAAGTTCGGGACAATACACACGGAAGTGCTTGGCTATAACGTGTGAGAGGCCAGTATAGACTCATTCCTTAGATCGATCCCTGAAGATATCGTAGCGCTGACTTCTTGGAATAGCCTCCTTAATGTGAGCGTAACCCTGATCTAAAGACTTGTATGTCGTCGACATCGGATTTGCGGTCAATATAGGCTTCATATGGACTAGTTAAATTTCCATCGATCCCTGGACCGATTGCAGTAAAATTGCGGATGAGAGGATCGTGGTAGACAGCCTCATCCCAGATCTCCACAGGAAGGTTGACATCATTAACCAAAGCTCTCTCATTTGCTTTTGCTGTCTGAATATTTCTTTCCGCGGGTCCGTTCTGGTGCGACGGACCAGGTGTGGTAAATCTATCAACGTGCATTGTTCAACTTCCCAGTCTTTTACGGCTTGCAAGATCTTCTTTAAGTTGTCAGATCGCGCACGCGCTTGATATTTAGCCCTTTACGGAGTTTCTCCTTCTTTTTCCAGATGTCAAGCTCAAAAGTAGCTTGAGCCTTACTGCTTAGAGGTATAGCCCAATCCATTCGTGTAAACGCGTCGATAATAATCAAGAACCACTTTTTACCGCGCAACGTGCTTGAAAAAGGCCCAGCTATATAGCATTGGATGAGTTCAGGCCTCCAGGATGGATGCTTTAAGAGTTGGTGGTTAATCTTCTCCTTCATTTTCGTAAGCGCACACACACTCTGTATACTTGCTGTAGAGACTTCCATAATACCTTAATAGGTTTATTGATCTTCTTTGGGTTAAGGTGCGAGAAACGTCTGTGATGTAGTTGACATCATTCATCATCATTCCTAGATATAAGAGGATCAAGCTTATAATCGCCTTCTTGAGAATCATGATCCTGGCAATGATGATCTTGATAATCACGATTCGGCTTTCGTTCATCACCTACAACGGCCTGGAAATCATTCTCTTTCGCGGAATCGTGAATATGGGTTACCAAGTACAATCTATTCGCCTGTTCTGCAATGATAACAGGTCTCTTATTCTTAAAGAAATTTATAAACGTAGAATCGAAATAGCCTATCAGACCCTTCTGTCATAGCAGTCGTGCAGATAAAGATTGCTTCCTAAGCCAGGTACAAGAAACACGCCTTCCACCACCATGAAAGAACTATCATAGCACTTGACGATTACCTCCATCATCTCCTCTGAGTATAGGTATCCTCCTCCGCCACGAATCTGACGGCGAGCTATCCTACAGAGGTCCCTGAATAGCCTGCGATGGCCAGTCATATGTCTGGAGCAACCTGTATCCATAGGCCAAACCGAGGCGGGTGCAATGGTTTTATTTCTGAGGTCTTTAGCGAGAGCGGCAGCGTCGGTACCAACATGGTCTTCGGATGGTGAATCGGAATAGTACTGGTGGTTGCGATAACGGTGATCAGATCCAGATCCAGAGCTGTCAGTTTCAATGGCATAAGCCTTATTTATATTGTTGGATGAATTATTGCCTAGGTTTATTTTGTCGATAGTAGGTTTGGAACGCCAATCCTACTTGACTCTTTCCTTGGCTCCCTTCTTCAGCTCCATCACATACTCCTTGAAAGTCTCTAACGAATCCACGATGAGGACATTCCCGAAAAGCATGCGGTCTGCGGCAGAGAAAGCATAGATCAATAAAGCCATCGGAGGACACATCAGCATTATTGTAGCGTGAACCCCAAAGAACTCTTGCGGCCAAAGCTTACTGTGTGAACTGCTCTACGAGAGTTGATCTTAGCAATACCGCCACCTCGCTTGTCATAAGCGGCGAGTGCTCCCTCTCCAGTACCACGAGCTTCAGCCTTTACTCTTTTATTTCCAGGAATTCAATCTTCTCGTAGACAGTGAGAGATTGAATTTCGAAACCGTCGAGCGTAGAATTCCAATCCTCCTTTCCGCGTAGGGTTTTTACCATGCTTATCGATAGCATGTTGTCATTGTATGCAGTAGCAGATGCAAGGTCAGCTCCATGAAACTTGCGGCGATACTCACGCAACTTGTCTCAGGCAGCAGTGATAATATAGATGTAGAACTTCTAATTATCCTCTTTCTTGTTCTCGAGCGTGAAGCTGCTGATTAACTCCGTGCATCTCTGTGCGACAACGGCATCTCTACCCTCATAGTTCTTTTTGAGCGTCAGCCAGAACTCGAGTATAGTTAGGCTATCTTCGAATTCTTCGCCGTTGTCTTTCCTGAGTCACTTGAACATTCGTGCCTTTGACTTAGCAGATGCTATAGCATGCTTCGCCTTGCTGAAGTAGCGGTAGCCTGTTTTGGACTTGACGAGTCTCATGAGTTTTGGCATCAACTGCGAAGCCTGCCATCATCGTCTCTTCAGAGAAATCATCCTTAGTCTGTTCTATATCAAAGTAAAAGCCTTGGCCTTTAACTCGATCTTCATCCTTCTGAGCCATTGTATATGATTCTACTTGATAAGAACCTTAATGTTCTGCTCTTTCTCCTTGCCGCTCCCCATCTTGTCAATTACTTCCTTCACACTATGTCCTTGACCCAGTTATGCTTGTCGTATTCGTGGCAGGTCGACCTACACCGCGATCTTCATATTTGGTAGGGAGTGGCGCTGGTAATTTGGTGTTTCTTTCGTGGTTTAAGGTTTTGGCACCCAGGGTTTGTGAGCGGACTCGCGTAGAGATAATTAGTTTGTAAAAAGTGTCTTTACGTAAAGGACTCGACATTCACTCCACGAGGGGTTTAGTGTGCCTTACTCCTACGAGGGCTTTTGGTGTGTTTCTCTCTAAGGTGTGCGAAGATTGCTGAGCCTACTGAAAACCCAGCTTTGCAAACATGGGCTCATAACTTATTCAACGGGTACGGAAGGTAGGGTACAACATCATTGATCTTAGTAGGACTGGAGAACTACTTATTGGATCACGGCACAGTGAAGATGTACGTAATCGGGTGCACGGATCACCTCACCAAGAGGTCACATGGTCACATGACCAGTCTCTTATCTCAACACCAAGGGACAACTAATCCTCAAATTTCCAGCCGGCAAAGCTATTGAATATACTGAAACTATTGAAGGCCTCTGGAACTTGTAGGATAGAGAATCCACCTATATCACTGAGACATATTAAGCTGCGATGTGAAACAAGACCGTTTCTTTGAGGGAAGGGCAGGAAGGAGTCTAGGGTGCTGGGATATTGAGTACTTGGCATGATAGAGTTAGGAGTAGAGGAGAAAATGCAATCTAGCTATTTGCGCTAAATACTAGCGAAATAATGAACATCCAATATATTGACAGACATGTACTAGAACTATTGTAAAATTTTATTACACCCATATCATCTAGAACTATTAAGCTGCTCTAGATTGGAAGGACTTGGGTGTGGAGATTTGGCCGGATATAGTTAGATGGAAGGAGAGGACATCCAATATTGGCAGATATACGACAGAACCGTTGTAAAATCTTATTACACCTATATCACCTCAAACTATCGACCTACCCCGCCCAACAAGAAATCTCTCTAGAAGCCAAAAGCATAACCCAGACAACGGGTGATCCGCGCAGTGTTTGAGTGCTTGGCTAAATATAGCTAGGAGACGTGGAGATCCGATATATTGGCCGATATGCAACAGAGCTGTTGCGCAATCTTATTCTACCTATATCTCCTCACACTATCGACCCACGATATACAGCAAAGTGAAGATCCATAAAACCAGCAGAGAGTCCAGAAGCTAATAATCTGTCAAGGTATTTGGGTAAATACGAAAAATGGAAATCTAGCTGTAAGTTCCAACGAAATGACGATCCAATATACCGCCCACAGCCCCCACCCCCAAAGAAAGCTAACAAGAAACACAAAGGCTATAAACAGCTCATATTTCCGGCGCCTGTCTGCGCTTAGATATCTAGCCATCCTTCTTGTCCTCTTCCACAGCGAAGCCGCGATCCCCCTCGTCGCCCCAGCCGCGCAATCCTCCACGTTCTGCGACCGTCCTTGCAGATGCAATTGGTCGAAGAGCAGTTGTACGTTATCTGTATGCACTAGCGTGAATGATTATACGGAGCCTTTGGTAATAGAATGCTTAACCAGTATCTTCAGGATCCGGTCCTCGATATTGCTATCGGCATTGACATGCTCGATGTGGAAGCGACCGAGGGCCTGCCCGAAACTTTCGTGTCGGGCTCTGCGGATTTTCTCCAGGAATCTGGGATCCCTCATTTAAAGTGGCTGATTCGCAGTTCGATGACACTACTCACGCAGCTGCTCAATAGCCGCTGAACTAGCACTCTCTTCGAAACTGCTTAGAGTCGCGATAAATTGTAGAGGATGAAACTTCTTGACAATTTCATGCTTCTTCTCAGCCTTCCAGCCAGGAGATACAACAGGGATCATTACTAAATTTTCGTGTGTTGATTTGATAGCTGGTTGACCGTCCCTGTATCTATCAGTACTGATTCAGTCTCTGCCGAATGGATTTTGAATAGAATAGCAGAACACTCACCTTCAAGTACTCGGCTTCTTCTATGCCGTCAGAATCAATTTCTTCCGCGTTCCCAGTTTCGATTACTTCGCCGATTTCTAGGGATTTGTGTCGATAGCCGGATTTCTCCATCTTGATTTCTCCATCTTGATACTGAACTCTGAGCTAAGCCCTTGAACCATGCCTCGAAGCTTGATGGGTCTATAGGCAATTGTTCAGGACGCCTCAAAGCTTTGTTGTTAAGATCCTAATAGCCGTTGACGAAATTCAGCTGATAGCCTAGTCTCTTAATCGTTCTCGCGAGGTGAGCCGAATTATTGTCGGCGCGCATTCTCCTGATCCAAAAAAAATGCACTAACAAAGAATGCACGGTATGGCGCATGACAGGAGATCTCTCACGCATTATTTTCGAGAGAAATTCCTCCAGCTACCTCTTGAATTTAGCGGTACCGCGCTGTTTCTCATCTATGTCTGTACATAAAGATACGCTGAATATCTTCAACTCTTTCTCATCTCGATTGTGGAGGTAGATGATGTACTACAAACCAATGGAAGTTCTTGCTATTCTTCATACCTTCGCGCTTCAATATATGAGTAACAACCTAGAGTATCCTTCGTAATGACCGAGACCATACGAAATCGATGAAAAAGACTAATTTGTTCAGGACTGCTGGGGACTAAGGCGTGTAAGCTAGTAAAGAGTTTTCCCAGGATGTGAAGTTAGGCAAGACATCATCGCATTTCGTCCATATTCCTACCATTATATGGCTATCTACATGCTTTGATATATGACTGATGATTCTCTGGTTCGCAAGGTAGGCTTTAGTGTCTGCCATGTAACTGTTCCAATGAGCCTGGTTCAGTTATACGACTCTCGGATACGTACACAACTATGTTCCTCGGGGTTTTTTTTTCATGTAGGATATGAGGATCTTTTCAACGCCCTCCGTCTCTTGATCGGTGGTCGTTACACAATTTGTAAAAACTCCTGGCACATCCAAGATAACAAAGTGTGAACGATCTGGCCGCGAAAAATCTACCTTGAGCACCATGCTTGAAAAATGTCGTTGATTCAGTTTTGGCACTCCTTCAGCATCTAGCATGACCTTGACCTGGTCGGAGGTTAGTATTAAGGGTAATCTAAGGTAAATATTTACATACTTCATTGATAACGCTTGCGAAGGCTTCGGCTGTCATCAAATCAAGTGTTCATTGGAATTCCTGAGCACTGGCTACCTTGGCTTCGCGCCTAGAAGGGAGTGGTATCTCCTGGTTCGATTGAGATGTTGGAGAGATCTCCAGTATCTGGTGGTGTTCTTGAGATAATTCGCATTGCAAAGCGAATATTTTGCAAAACGGTGTGTCGGTGACTTTGCAGATTGCATCGGCTCTAAGACACTGGTCTGCCGACGTCAAGGAGTGGGAAGCTATATGCTGATCGGCCACTTACATAGTCCATCCCCCACAGGAAACGGAATGTCAGTCAAGCTTTGAAGTAGTGACAATTTTCCCGCAAACTGCTTTCTAACAATAAGAAGCTAGCAGGAGTGAGCACGAGCACTTTATAGGGTGATGAGAGATATATTTGATATACCTGTGGGAGACCAACACTTTGATCAGCTCTCCATTTCCTTAGCTCGTCTGTCAGATGGAATTATTCGACGCCTGGAGAACAATTGGCTCATTCTAGCATTGCTTACCTATGGCTTCAAACAGCTCTCGACTGGTGCTGGTACTGAATGGGTCGTCCTTCAACAAAGGTACAACTTCTGACTTCTGCTGTGGTATCATAGTCTCGTTCAAGGCCGCTTCGACTGTGGGATCGCGATAACCAGTATTACCTCCGTTGGAATAGAGCGTGGGCAGTGAAGGAGATAGTGGCGCATCAACATGTTATGTTGAAGCTCTCCAAGAAGGAATTGCAGGTGGAGTATATCTACTAAGCATCTTGTCAATCTGATGAAGTGAGATAGGATGGTAACATGTTGAGAATGGCTAGAGTCGTGAAGTATTGACGAAGAACCTGCCTCGAATCATCTGATTTTATCGGTTTAGTGTTCAGTTGTTGTGGTACACATCTCATCATATACTCGATTCTCACAACATATGGGCTGTATATTCTCGGGGCTAAGGTGAATTCAGAGCTTTACTGCTTTCCAGTAGACTCTTGCTCAAGCCTGCAAACTTCTGATACATTTTGGACATGGTGCTTGTTTAAGCCATAATATAAACCAGGGCCAGACCCGACATAACGGAAAGCACGCTAGTAATCGAGACAGAAAGCACGCTAGCAATCGAAACGGAAAGCACGCTAGCAATCGAAACGGAAAGCACGCTAGCATTCGAAACGGAAAGCACGCTAGCAATCGAAACGGAAAGCACGCTAGCACTCAAAACGGAAAGCACGCTAGCACTCAAAACGGAAGGCACGCTAGCACTCAAAACGGAAGGCACGCTAGCAATCGAAACGGAAAGCACGCTAGTGTATTGTCAAAAGAAGCAACGAACCTACAATTGCCACGTGAGCGTCGTGATCTTTCCGACGGACAAAAAGTACGTAACGAAATGCCTATTTGAAACATGACCGATGACCGACTGCTTCCTGAACTCGACAGTTGAACCTGAATGCCACTGTAAAAGTCTTCGATGAACCCGAATATTGACAGTTGTGCGACCTTCCTGTGACCAGAGAAGCATGAAAAAGCAAGCGTACACCTAAAAGCCATTTGAAGCCTTCTGTGCACCACCATATGCGTACCATGGCCTCAGCTGAGAATTTTGACAACAGATTGTGTCTGTTTCTTTGCCATCTGCCGTTTGCCGTTTGGCGCCCGTTCCTCGTTGCAGCATGGAGTACCAGCCGTCCAAACGGATTGAAGTTTACACGTTGCCTATTTGCTATACTAACCAGCAACGGCAATTGCTGCTCCAATCCCGCAGTCGTCGGTGGCAGTTGACATCAACGGCCTGGAGGAAATCCGCTGAGAGCTCATCTCCGGCCCACCCGCTTTACCGGTTTACAATATCTGGGGAAGTGGATTGCAGAAGATATATATAGAAGATGCTGTACCCAGGTTACTAAGACCTTGTTGTCTGGAGTCTGCATCTTTCGAAGGCAACTGCCGGCGCCCCTTTTGGCATCCGGTTGCAAGCTCATTTCGAAGTTGCCAAATCTCCCTTTCTGATCGACGGACCTTCGTTTCCGCGAGTCGGACGTCAGCATCTTGGCAACACATCCAAGGTAGTGACACATCACGTGATTAGAGCAAAAGTAGAGTTCAGCTTAAGGTTGAGGTTTCCTTAGAGATGTGTTTGGTAAGTAGACACTGTCAACAGCTGGTGTCTGTATCATCAAAACACTGGGAACACCTCTCCGAATTCTACTCGATTCTAAATCTGGATTGGTATGACGTGACTTCCGCGCCAAGAGGAGACTAGGTGCTAGCTTTTTTAGGGGCGTCGATGTTGCGGACCTCGTATTCAAACAGGGAAAATCGTTATTCGATGCATCAGCAGCAAATCTGCTGATTCAACCGTACGGTCGAAAAGAGAAGCACATGCGGTGATTGTAGACATAGCGTTTCTCTGTGATGTAGAAAATAAGTCATGATGGGAAAGTAGGAACGTGAGATGAACTCCTGCCTATGCTTGTTGTTCTTTCATGTTTCGAAACAACGACAACGAAGGTTAAACATCTTGAGATGCAGGTCCAGAGGCAACGGGCAACAAGGAGACTTCTGAGCCATCCGGTACCCCACTGCTCCACTACTCCACTACTGTATCCACTCCCCAGATCTATCAAATTAAAAACCTCTTCGGATGTCAACAGTGAATCCAATTGGCCATACTGAGGGTAAAAGTAGAGAAAGGTGGGGTAGAATTATAAGCCTGGAAAAGCAGGTACACTCTAGGCGTAATCAACTGAACGGCCAATCGTTGCACACCCCCCTATAATCCCATCATCCTATAATAACAAGGTCTTTTCTTCCTCTTCGCTTCCTCTTGTTCCTGTTAACAACTCGTTCAACCACCAATTCGACACCCAACCAACTCTCTTAATTCTCTGTTTTTCGCTTTCAATTGTCTTTTCGACGATAATCACACTCGCTGAACTTTCTTCCATTCCGTTTTCAAGATGCGTTCTTCTGTTATGGCCGCTGCGGCATCTCTCTCTACCACTCTTGCTGCTATCCAGGGTTTCAACTACGGAGCTACCAAGTCTGATGCCTCCTTCAACTACCAGGCTGACTTCGAGGAGAAGTTCTCTAACGCACAGAACCTCGTCGGAACGTCGGGGTTTACCTCTGCTCGTCTTTACACCATGATTGTAAGTTCCACGGACGGCAGCAGCTCCAGGAAGGGAAATATGCTAACAGTCTGCAGCAAGGAGGAAGCTCTACCAATGAACCAACCCAAGCTATCCCCGCTGCCATCTCGACCAAGACCACTCTCCTTCTCGGACTCTGGGCTTCCGGTGGACTTGATGGTTTCCAGGCTGAAATCACGGCTCTGGAGAGCGCCATTTCCCAATACGGAACCGACTTTACGGATCTCGTCGTCGGTATCTCGGTCGGAAGTGAGGATCTATACCGTATCTCTCCAACGGGTGCACTCTCCGGAGCTGGTACTGGTGCATCTCCCGATGAGATTGTCAACTACATTGGACTCGTCAAGACTGCCATTGCTGGTACTTCCTTGAGCGCTGCCTCAATTGGACATGTTGATACCTGGACTTCCTGGGTCAACGGCTCCAACGCTGCTGTCATTGAGGCTGTTGACTGGCTCGGATTTGATGGATATCCATACTTCCAGAACACCCAGACCAACGGTATTGACAACGCTAAGCAATTGTTCCTCGACTCTGTTGCTGCTACCAAGGCTGCTGCTGGAGATAAGGAGATTTGGATTACCGAGACCGGATGGCCTGTTAGCGGACCTACTGAGAACTTGGCAATTGCATCTACTGCCAACGCTGAGACCTACTGGAAGGAGGTTGGATGCCCATTGGTAAGTTGCTCAAATTAGCTTCTTACGATTTTGACTAACATATTCAACAGTTCGGTGTTACCAACACTTGGTGGTACACTCAGCAAGATGCTGATACCACGACCACCCCATCTCCTAGCTTCGGACTTGTCGGCTACCCATTGAGCACCACTCCTCTCTACAATCTCACTTGCAGCGCTGTCAACTCATCTGCTTCCGCATCTGCTACTTCATCCATCGCAGGAAGCGTACTCTCATCCATTCAATCTGTTGCCACACAACTCCCAGCTTCATCCGGTGTTGGGCTCGCACCAACTCAGGTCGCTCCAGTCTACTCCAGTGCCACAAGCTTTGGTACCGCCGGTTCTGGAGGATACGCCACTCCAACTGGCTCGACAGGTTCAAGCTCCGGATCTGGATCTTCAGGATCAGGATCGGGTAATAGTACCGCTGTTGTCACCCCAACGCTGTCTTCGACTGGGTCAGGTTCAAGCGATAGCGCAGCCACCAGCACTCTAGCCTCTGTCTCTGACAGCGCTGCCGGTGTCATCTCCGGATCTTTCATGGGCGTTGCCGTTGCTGCTCTTGTTGCTGCATTCGCTGCCTTGTAAATTACATGACTTTTATGATGAGTGGGATATGCATAGAACAGGAGGGTCTGGACTGGTATGAGATACAAACACAATACGGAGTATAGCGTAGATTCATTGGCTTTTGTACAAAACAAATATGGTAATGTTCATCGGAGAACTGACATAACAATGAGGTGCGACAATCACTAGGACATCATTATATAGAAAAGCAAATAATTCGTTTTCTACTATTTCACACCTCGGCTGATCTTAGTACTCAGAAATCAAACTGCGTATCATGTGATTCATTTCCGCTCGCTGGCTTCTAGATGGCTTCTATCCAAGACGGCATGGATATCTCCGTGATCTTAACACGTACTAAAGCCAATACAGGATTTTTGAGGATAGACGCCCCTGACATTGGAAGGAAGGGAAGTGTGTTTCGCCTGGCAACCTCCCAAGCCCTTGGTTGGTTCTAGGCAAAGCAACGCCTAAAACAACAGAAGCATCAGCTGAACTATTCAGCTCTCAAGCGCTCTATGGACGAAGACCATTTCAGCTTTCATGACAGACTACACTTTCGTGACTGACTGCTCTTCCGTGACTGACAGACTACTCTTTCGTGACTGATGAAAACTTGAAGTGATTATCCGTACTGTAATTTATTCACTTGCCAATGCCAAGAGTCAAGGACGAGCAAGACGAGTTCTACGGAGATACGCTAGGCAAAGGCCAAGATGAAGATGAAAACAACAAGATCTTGGTTTTAGAGTATTCATGTTGCCACCGTCTCAACCCCTCTTCGATAGTAAATACTGTCTACTCGATACTAAATACTGTCTACTCGATACTAAATACTGTCTACTTGCTATTGCTCCATGATCCTGAGATATATTACAAAGTCTTTGTTAATAACCTACTTGAACGATTGAATTCGTATCTTAAATTAGCAGGGTTTTGGCGTTCGTAGCACAGCCCTGTGATCCCCAGATACCCCAGTCATTTTCTCTTTCAAGATTGCCCCCCCAATACAGTAACGCCGGCCCAGCGAGTAGTGGTCATCATCAGCCCAACAACGTCTCTTACTATTCACCATTGACGATCACCAAACCTCTGCATTCACATCCTGAAAACAGCCTGTCGTTACCTGTTGGATTCACTACCTCTGCCACAAGGAATTTTGATTACACTGGACAACTGAAGATCCCGAGAGTTTAGAGGCCCTGCTCGTGCTTCTCGGCTCACCACTGTCGCAACTTCCACTGTCAGCCATACGCACAACATGAGGCTCTCACGACTGCCATGCGCGACAGCGCTGCTGGCTGCTTGTGTTCTGGTAAAGGCAGAGATCATAGTTGATCTAGACGATTCAAGTACGTCTAGCCTGTCTGATCAGACCATAGGCTGCCACTGACGAGTTTTCTTTGTAGGCTCAATCCGAAGCGCCGCCTCGACAGTGGCATACGACATGATGTCTTACTACTCTGGCAACACCTCCGGGGGCATCATCGGGGTGCTCCCAGGCCCTCCGCCCAACCCTGCTGATGGATGTGAGTTACATCCTAACATCCTCATACAACCTTAATTCAAGGCCCGCAACTAACAGTGGAAATAAGACTACTGGTGGGAATCGGGAGCAATGTGGGGCACACTCGTCGATTACTGGCACTACACAGGCGATAGCTCGTACAATGATGTCTTGCAGGCGGGCGTGCTCGCACAGGTTGGCGAGAACAAGGACATGATGCCCTCGAACTGGTCGCAGAGTATGGGTAATGATGATCAGGGATTTTGGGGCATGACTGTGATGGCAATGGCGGAGGCTAAGTTCCCTGATCCCCCCGAGGGACAGCCTGGCTGGCTTGAGTTGGCGCAGGCGGTGTTCAATACGCAGAATGATAATAAGGGTCATGATGATGCCTGTGGCGGAGGGTAAGTTTTGATCCAAAGGAGTGGATGGGATGTTTGCTGATGGTTTTCTAGTCTGCGTTGGCAAACACAGTCGTACTTGACTGGATACGATTACAAGAACTCGATTGCCAACGGATGTTTCTTCAACATTGGTGTTCGCCTTGCTCGTTACACCAACAACGATACCTACGCCCAGATAGCTCTCAAGTCTTATGACTGGGTCCAGTCTATTGGATTGATGGACGCTACATTCAAGGTTTACGATGGAGCTCACATCACAACCAACTGTACCGATGTCAACAAAGTCCAGTTCTCGTACAACGTAGCAATTTTTTTGCTCGGAGCAGCTAATATGTACAACTATGTAAGTGCGCCACATACCTGAAATGATATCTTCCGTTAACAATCCCAGACCACCGACGACCAACGACTGTACTGGAAGACCCAAGTTGATGGACTCCTAGGAGCAACTCTTGAAGTTTTCTTCCCTAACGGCATCGCCTACGAGGTCGCGTGCGAGCCACAACTGACCTGCACAACCGATATGTTCAGTTTCAAAGCCTATCTTCTCAGATGGATGGCTACGACCGCTATTCTCGCCCCTTACACCGCAGACCAAATCTTGCCCGTGCTCAGAACCTCGGCTGTAGCAGCAGCCAAACAATGTACCGGAGGCACCAACCAGCGCGCCTGCGGTCTCAGTTGGGCTTCTGGAACATTTGATGGAGAGACTGGCGTCGGACAGGAAATGGCGACGCTGGCAGCCATGTTTGTGAACCTCCAGGCCTTGGAGACGATCGTGCCGCCGCTTACAAACGCGACTGGTGGAACGAGTCAAGGAAATGTGAATGCCGGAGTGAACGTCAACAATGATTTGACTACCACCACGTACGTATCGCTTATTGTAAGCATTTTTGCTTCTCATGTATACTAACAGTTCTAACAGACCTGCTACGACTGCCGATCGCGCTGGTGCTGGTATCGTAACTACGATTGTTCTGGTATCAGTCAGCGGCATGTTTGGCTGGATGAGCATTTAGGAAAGGAAACCCCCTCATCTGGCTTACAGGCTAACTCACCGTGCGGAAATTTCCTTGCCCATGTCATATGTAAATCACAGGCGCTCTATCAACGCATCACACCTGATTTTTCTTGTTGATTTTTTCAGGCGTTTGGAGGCGTACGAAGTAAATGGGGAGCAAATTATGCACGTTCAACCCCAGTTCGATGAAGCATGCATTGGTTACCTACGGCCGCTTGTTATGAATGGAGAATATGTAAAGATGGATACGATAAGACAGCAATGGATTGGAACAGAAATGGAATATGGTGTCTTGTGCACGCATTTCGTGGTCTTCGTTACATGGGTGCTTGTTTATAGGCATCTAAGAATAGGTATCAAGCTATGTTCTACCTAGCACAAACAAGTCCTCAAACCATGTATGGGAGAGTGAAGATTTGTGTCTAGTACTAGTCTCTCTAATTCCGTGGTGGATAATAACATCGATCCATCCTCTGTTTTATTTTGATTCTTTATGTTCTCCAGTACTGTTGGACCCTCAACAGCAGGTTACGTATATACGTATGTGTTATGTATATATGTATACAGATCATCTAGTAGCACATTCGCACAAGACCCCAGATGGCAGCAACTCTTAAGGAAAATATCTCCAGGTCTAGCAGTTCTTCGGTATCAAATGCGATGTGTGAAGCGATGAACATCTTCAACACCCTGCTTACATACTGATCTTTCTCGGTCGGCGTGCAGGTGTTGCGGATCCAGGTCTCAAACTCGAATGCCGAGGTGGTGGGTGTGGGTGGGAAGGGCCTGGTGATGAAGGGTTCATCAAGACATGTTATCCGTGCTGGTGGTTTGCGAAGGCGGTCGAGGAGATGCCATCTCCAACTTAAAGGTGATATTGATGAGAACGCAGCGGAGTCGAGGCTCGAGAGGAAAGTTGAGTTGGCATTTGAGGATATGGCTGTTCCTGAGTCTATCTCGCAGAGGAAGGCGGACGGGGTACATGTGTAGCGTGTGAAGCGTGAATAGAATAACGGCGTTAGGATCTTGATTCCTACCTCTTCGATCTGCCCATCGGGCATAGGTTGCTCAGCAGCCGACCCCATTGTCTCGGTGCCGCTATCCTCCACTCCAGCGCCCGTATACCGCACCCTCACACCCCCCCCGGAATTTTCCACCACATCCCTCAGATAGCGTCGGAACAACACCTCGATGAACGCTTCGCTCTCCGAAGCAGCGCGCGGCAGCGTGGCTTTTCGTGGCTCGGGCCGGAAAACCCAGCGTAGTCTTTTACGGATGAAGAGCACGAGGGCTTGGTAGACAGTACGCGGGAAGAAGGTTAGCAGACCGACGTGCCACCAGGTTAGCAGGAAGCGGACTTTGGAGAGGAGCGACAGGCGGGAGGGGCGCAAGGCGGGAGTGGTGGAGACGACGCGGGCGATGAGCTTGGCGGAGAGCCCTCTGGCGGGAGAAGAAGAAAGGAGGGTGATTGTGGCATGAAGATTGCCTGGACCATGGAGGGAAGGAAAGAGGGGATCATTTGCCGAGAGCGAGTAGGCGCCTGCGCGAGAGTTAAAGACTGAGACGTAGAAATCTTTGGGCCTAGATGGGGTTTAGTAACTCGACTTTTATAGAGAAAAGTCTGCGCCTGCTCTGTTTGCTTCTATTTAACTGAGAGAAAAGATTGAAGCTATTCAAATACAGACAGACAGATAAACTTTTGAGGAAGCGGCCATGGCTTACCAGGTTTCGTGGTAACTCGGTGATTTGGACGAAGATGCCGAGGAAGACTCCGAGAGCGTAGGTTGGAGGAAGTAGATGTGGCGTTCGTTGAAGGTGTTGTTGACTTCTAGGATCACTGAAGCCAAGTCTTTTGAAGCAGAGTAGAGATACCAGATCGAGACTGGGTTGGATGAGTATCCCAGGAACCTCGGTGCCGTAAGGAGATACGCGAATGGGTAGTCTTTTGGATCTTGTCCCTTTACATCGCCGTCAGCTACGTCCAAGAGAACGTGAGAGAAGAGTGACGAACCTGAGTATGAAGATAGTCATGCATTTTCCCTTGCAACCCATCGGGATGATGGCCTCTAGCCAAATAATCATCGCCATTGACAGTCCACCACGCTCCTCGCTTTGAGGAAAACCACGACGTCTTATCTCCAACATCAGCGGCGAGCACACCTCCCACTGTCCCCTTCCAGCCCACCGGGATACCAGCGAGGAAGTACGAGTAATCGAAATTGTGTTTGGTAGGAAACATCCTCGTATGACTTGTTTTACATGGAAATAGCATAGGCTCAGCCGAGAAGCCATGAAAACTCGTTGATGGCGACCGCAATCCATTGATGACCCTGATTGCTTGGAGAATGAGGAAGGTAAGGAGCGCCATGTAGAGACATTGCACAGTGAGAGCTACGTTGGTGTGCGCGTCTATCGAGGACCAGACTGTGGTGCTGTTTTTAAGGAGGTAGAATGAGGTGAAGATGATGAGATCAACCGGATGATGGAGAAACCAGAGGATTGATAGCACAGTTAATGCTTTTTGTAGCTCTTGATACAGGATTGCCATCTTTGATAATACACTGATCAGATAACGTAGTACATGTGGCGAGTCACAACCCGAAACAAGTGTTTTTATATTTGCATCTTTGAGAAACTACTAGCTTGTTAGTAAGGCACTATAGCTACAAAGAAGCAATGTCGGCACTAGCATTCAGCAGCAACTCACATCTATTTCTCGATTCTGTACAAACGATATATCACATATCTCTACGGTTCCATCAACATCTTTAAGGATTAGCTCACCGATCTCGCTTATTCACTAGTGCCAAAGAGCCTCTGATTCATTTTGTGACCCGCCGCAGCCTCATCCAGCATCATAAGCCAAACCCCAACCCAACTCCACCTCTTCTTCTGCCAAACACCAAACCACACCTCTTACAAACATACAAACACCGTTCCCAAGCACAAAACACAAAACCGAACAACAAATTTACCAAATCAACAACAGAAGTATTCAAGATGGACGACTGGGACACCGTTACCAAGATTGGAAGCAAGACCCGCGGCGCAGGCGGTGGAGGATCGCGCGAGACTGTCGTCCGTGGCAAGGCTGCTCTCAACGCTGCTCAGCGCAGTGGAAATGTCATCGGAACGGAGAAGAAGTTTGGTGGTGCTAATGCTGTTTGTCCTCTTCTTCCTTTCTTTCAGCCCTTCCCCCCACGCCATTTCATGCTCTCACCACCCACTACCCACTACCCACTGCCCACTGCTCACTGCAACTCGTTAGCCGAGACTCACCCCCCTCCCTCCTAAGCTCGCACTTCCCTCGTCCGCTGTTCACACACTAACGCACACCTAGGCCTCAAAACCCGGCGTCGAAGGACAGCGCCTCACCAAAGTCGACCGCAGTGACGACATCGTTAAGCCCACGACCATCGGCAAGGAGGTCGGAGAGGTCATCTCGGCGCAGCGCCAGAAGATAGAGCCGAAGATGACGCAGAAGGACCTTGCCACCAAGTGCAATACCACGCAGACCATCGTCGCCGACTTTGAGCGAGGCACCGCGCAGCCCGACCAGAAGCTACTTGCGGCGATGGAAAAGGTGCTCGGGATCAAGCTGCGCGGCAACGATATTGGCGCGCCGCGGTTTGGACCGAAGAAGAAGTAGATGTGTTGAGGGAGGAAGGGCTGGCCAGCTGGCTTTGAGCTGGTTGCCTGGTTACCTGACTGGCATATTTGAGCTGGTGTGGCATGGCGGGGAGTTTTCACGGCTGGATTCGGGGCGCGATACATGGGCTTTGATTGAGGGGATGAAATTTTGACGGGCTCCATGAATGCGTGGTACGTGGCTCTGCCTACGGGAGACAACCACCTGTATTTGCGACCTTCACGGCCGGATAGAATTACGAATAGACGTTGAGTCTCTTCAATCATGAATTCCACCACCTCTTCTCCATATTCAACATACTACGTACAAAAGGGTATCCAATGCTCGTATCCAAAAGCTCCTTGCTAAGTACTCAAACAACACGACTGATTCGTTCCTGGAGATCCAACTCAGTAGGTCTCTCATCACGGTTGACAACCAAAGCGTCCGTCTTGCCCATCTTCACGATTTTCACCCAATTAGGCGCAACCTCTGCTGCCAGAAGTCTGACACAGATATCCCCTTCTTCTTTTGACAGTGGACTCTTGAACGAATCTCGCAGCTTGCCTAAGACCGTAGGCATCGTGAACGATATCCTCTGCTGTCCAATCGAGCTGCACGTACTCAGCATTCCCAAAATTCCAACTACCTCCTCGATCCGCCCCAATGCGGCTTTCCGACTCAATTGTTCTTTCGTAGCCGGCTTTGGCAAGCTAGCCTGCTGTATCTGCTTCGCACGTAAACGTTCCAGAAGTGTCGGTCTCGCACCCTTCGCAGTTTCCACAACCACACCCTTCTTCTTATTCTTCTCCTCCACGAGCTGTTTCTTGATCACAATCCCGCTCTTCATATCCTCCAATCGTCTCTGCCCCTTGGCAAGCAACGGCGACATCTTACTCAGGCTCTCGCAAACACCGACTTTCTCCATCGGTAGGCTCTCCAAGAAATCCGGGATCGAAATCTCCCCCCTCTCCTTCCATTGCCGTTTCAATTCCTGGACATAGATATCATTAAGCAGATTCTCATCCACAGGCCGTGCCATCCGACCGGGCTTCCAAGACGCAGCGCATATCTCAACGCATACTTTCCCGCGTCCGTAGTCTGACAGACTGAGTTTCGAGATCTTGGGGTTGTTTGTGTCGGTGGTAGCGCTGTTAATAATACCGAGCGTACGACGGATATCGGCGAGGAGAACGCGGCGTTTACCCCATGCACGCGCGACGTTTGGACATAGTAGCCGTAAATCGGCTGGAGAATGTGTGCCATTATGCGCATAATGCAGTGATAACGCCGTGAGGAAAGCTGTATGTAGATTGACGAGGTCGAGTAGTTCGGCTGGAAGTTGTTGCTGTGCCGATGGTTTGATAGTCTTGGGAACGGTTGGCGTAGCGACGTCTTTAGTCGATACATAAAATTTGTCGAGCAGGTTTCTGGCGGTTTTCGTGGTAGAAGGGGCGGTCGGGCTTTCCTTGACTTGATTCTGCGGTGTCTTGGGATCTAGAACTCGCTTTGGTAATGGCTTGATGTTTCTTGCCGTCGTTGTCGTAAGAACGGTCGCGACTTCCTCCTTCACTTCTATCTCCTCAACTGACTTCCTCTTACTCCCAATGGATATAGTATCGACAACGTTATTCTTCTCAATGATAATCTTATCAATAGCATTGGCCTTGCTAACTCTGGTGAAAGCATCGAGACCTCGAGGTTTGCTATACGACGCAGATGCAGTCGCGTTGGTGGCAGTGACCTTCCTTCTCTTAGTTGCTGCTGGCATAATGAAATTCTGACTCGTATGAGACTATTAGAAGGCAATTGCTGATGAGAGGTAGTTCCTGCTGTTTATTCCTGGACTCAATGGGTATTTGTGTGAGGAAGGTGTGGGCTGGGAACACCTTAGACGCAACTTCCCTCCCAGCCTCCTTGCACGCGACTTTCCGCGTAAAGTGGAATCATAATCTCAATCTGACTAAGCCCCTCAATCAATGACTCGAATGGCTCAAGCAAATACCTTGGCAGCGTGAATGCTCCTCTCAAACCAAGTTAGGGAACTAACAGCCTACCCGTCTAAAGTAAAGCTTCAAACACGATGAACATGAAAACGAAAGATGAAAATCAAAAGATGCCAGCCACGTTCCTAGAAGTCTTGCCGAGGGAGATCCGGGACCAGATCTACACCTACGTGCTCGCGACCCCCAGCGGCAAGGTCTCGCTAATCCCATGGTCCTACGACGTTGCCCGGTCGCTGTCAGTGCTGCGTGTCTCACACCAGCTGCAGCGGGAATGCAAAGCCATCATCTGGCTACACAACAACCTCTCCCTGCGACCCATCACGCAGCTCTCCACTCACCTTACGCTCCCCCCCCACGCCCGACCAGTTGAGCACGTCAAGATGGCGCTTGAGCTGCTGGACGGCGACGAGCTCGAATGGGCTGCGTCTGCTATCCCTTCTTTACTAGGCTGGGGAAAGGTGAGATCGATTACAATGTCGAGCAATTGGGAGCGCCCGAGGAATATATCCGAGTTCCAGCAGGAGTTGGAACTGAGGAGGGGAGGCGTCGCGGTTGATGGGCGTTTGTATCATGGGGTTGTTTGGGGGAGGAATATGAAGATTATAACAGGGTGGCCGCGGTTTTGCCATTGGGGGAAGCAGAACTGGCTGCGGGAGGTGCTGCTGAATGTTGAGATGGTCGGTGGGTTGCTAGCGAGTATGCATGCGCAGGTAGGTGGTGAGATGTGGGTGGACGGGCGGTTGTGCTTTAAGGATCGGAGGCAGCTGGTGGAGGATGTGAGGTTGGATCCGAGGAAGGGGGAGGTAAAGATGATTTTTGGGTATTGATGGTATCGATAGTAGATTATCATTTTATCCGTACTCTTATATGATAGAATATGAGGGCTTGCTGTTTATAACAAAGCACATTTACCCACTCGCAAAGCTTCAACTGACCTGCCAGTCTCATCCGCAGCTATTGGCGACAGCAGCCAGTGCAAATACTGATCCGGCCATTTCACTACGTTGGCACCTTCACCGGTGCAACTTTAGTTAAGAGTTTTTATTGAGTCCTATCAAATCATGTATTGTATCATCTCACGACTTCGGTTCAAGACATCTCAAGTTTACATTCCGAGGTCGCATAGTGAAAACCGGTATTGCAGTATTACGTACGACCAATCTGGAGTAACTGTGACACATCAAATCCTCATTCATCAAGGGTCACAGACTTTGTGTATATAGTTGTTGATGTCCCTCTCCTTTCTTCCTACCGCTACTCCTCTGCATCCAATTTCCAGTAATCTTGATGACCTTTGGCGTTGTGTCGACAAGCACTGTATTGGTTCTGAAAGTCTCTGAGCCTATTGCGATACCTCAAGTGTCCCTCTATTTCACTCCTTCCAGCATATCAACTCGAAGCGCTCTGCAAGCTGCAAGCTTGCTAGTCTCCCCGAAGGCATCCTACAGTCAGAAATATGACTGATATGCCATTGATAGAAAAGTTGGGAAGTCGTAGTCAGTTCCACTGGGAGTTTGATTATGAGTCTCAATGGCGCCAAGGGCGAATCAAATGACGAGTGCAGCCCCACAAAGAATTGAAGTTTCCCACCTATGTCCACTTCCTCAGGACAAATTTTAAGTTTGTTGGAGATGGAAACTTGTACCCGAGATCAACCTTGGCTGGCCTGGATCTGGGTCTGGATTGATACAGTCAAATCTGATGTTTGAAACCTCTGGATCTCTGAATGCCAAATGTTGATTGCTTCAAAGAACACAAGGCCACGGTTCTGTAGAACAAGACATTGACTACTTCTTTGATAATAATAATATAGGTCAGATGTATTCTAGCGTAAGTGGGCAGCTTGGCTTGGCTCTGACTAGCTAGAGTTTTGTTTAGTTGTGTATTGCCTCTGTCTGTATTTGTATCTTTCTTGAATTGTGTCTCTTCAATATATACATATCTACGTCACATCAACAATTCCCTTCTCTATTAGTCAAAGCCTGCACCAACAGGTTGTCGCTGCATACACAATCGCCGATGTTTGAGAGGTGCCTTTTCTTATCTAAGCTATCTATCAGAATTTTGTATGGAAGCTGCTTATCGTACTTTTTACGTCTGACATATCGAAATCGAAACTGACGCTATCAGCTATCACTTTGCTTTGGTTTGACATTGGAGGCAGAGATAGATACCTTGCCATTGCGCATTTGTGTGTGTTTTTCATTTATTTATTGTATAAGCTGCATGGAGGCGAGGAGGACATCGATCAATCTGTCACTGCTCCAGACCGGACGGCCAATGATTGCTTAGATAGGTAGCTTAAATAGATAGATAGATTAGATAGGTAGCTTAGATGAGTAGTTTAGGTAGTTAGTTTTGTTTGGCCTCGTCTACGTAGTAGGGTATAGATACTGCGTGCAGCCCATCTCGAAGCTGCTCTTGGCTGTATACTCGCTCCAGACTTCGCTAGGCTTCATTTTTGGATCTCAGGTTTCTCGTCGCCGAAAACTGGACCTTTTCCACCTACTTGTACAACAGATAAGATGAAGAATACAGCAAGTAGCACCGGGTCCATCACCCGTGAAGAAAAGATCGATACCGCAAAGCAAGCAATGGGCCTAGAAGAAGGCAGCAGCTGTATGATCAGCGCCGACGACAAGTTACTTGCATCGTTGGGATACAGGGCAGAACTCAAGCGCGAGTTCTCGTACCTCACAGTCTTCGGCCAGAGTTTTGGAGCTATGGGAATCGCGCCGGCGATTGCTGAGTCGATGATCTTCTCGCTGGGCAGTGCGGGTGCGCCGGGGATGGTGTGGACATACTTGGTCGGGTGTATTTTGCTGATACCGGTTGCGCTGTCGTTGGGAGAGTTGGGGAGTAGTATGCCTACATCTGGTGGTTTGTATTTTGTAAGAATTTTAAGCTTTAAGACAAAGGTATGCTGGTCTAACACGATGTAGTGGGTTGCTCAATTATGTCCGCCAAAGTATAGAGCATTTTGGGCATGGCTCGCGTATGTTTCTGAAAAGACGTTGCTGCAGGACTTGTACTGACTTGCTACAGTGGTTACAACAATGTTCTTGGCTACATATCCATATATTCCTCCACGATATACGCAGCAACCTTGATACTTGGAGCAACCTGCTCAATAAGCACAGACGGTGCCTTCGTCGCAACGAAATACATTGACTATGGCATATTCGCAGCGACCACCGGATTAACCTTCTGCATGACCTGTGTTCCAACGAAAATCCTCCACAAACTCAACATGTTCTACATCGCTGTCCAATTCGCCATGCTACTCGCCTTCATCATCGCCTTCACTGCCACAACACCAGAGAAGAACTCCGCAAGCTTTGTCTTCACAGATTTTCAGAACACTGGCTTCTGGTCAAATGATGGCTGGGCATTCATGCTATGCTTCCTCACCCCAGTGTGGGTTGTTTCGGGCTTCGAATCTTCAGCAGCTATCGCAGAAGAGGCTTCAAACGCCGCCATAGCTGTGCCATTCGCTATGGTTTCCTCACTGGTTACCGCGCTGTTAACTGGCTGGGGCGTTATCGTCACAATCGCATTCTGCATGGGCCCCGACCCCATCGCCATCGTGACGACAGAGCTCGGCCAGCCCCTCGCCCAAGTCGCATTCAACAGCCTCGGAAAAAATGGCAGCATCGCGCTGCTCGTGTGTCTCTGGTTCTCCTCCATCTGCAACTGCTCCATCCTCATGGTCGCCGCCTCGCGCGAAACCTTTGCTCTAGCTAGAGGTACATCCCTCCAGCCAATCTCAATTCGTTCTTCAAGTCCATATGCTAATATAGGGAACAGACCACGGCCTCCCATTTTCCTCCTATTTCCGCGTCCTCAACAGCTACAAAACGCCCGCCCGCGCCGTCGGTTTTGTGGCCCTCATCGCCCTCGCCGAAGCCCTGCTTATGCTCGTCAACAGCATCGCCATTAACTCCATTTTCAACCTCGCCATCATGGGCCTCTACTTCGCCTACTGCATGCCGCTCATCGCACGACTCCTATTCAACAACTTCCGTCCCGGCGTCTGGTATATGGGCCCTGTCCTCTCCTACATCTCCTCGGTCTACAGCGTCTGCTGGATGTCGTTTGTGTTTATCTTGCTATTGTTCCCGACGTATCCGGACCCCAACGCCCAAGAAATGAACTACGCTGTCGTGGTTATGGGCGCCACGTTGGTGTTTTGTGTCGGGTATTGGTGGTTGCCGCGGTATGGCGGGAGGACATTTTTCACGGGGCCCGTCAGGACGATTGATGAACTTGTCGATTCGGGTGTGGAGGTTGGCGAGGTAATTGAAAAGGGGCTTGTTGAGGGGAGGAAGGCGTGATGATCGTTCAGTAGATGGACATGTATATAAAAAAGTGAAGGACAACTTAGATTAAAGTAGGAGTTATCATATTAGGGGTTTGGCTGCATGTTTAGACGAGGGAAATCATACGTAGCTGACTTGTTGGAAACCCAAACAGGCTCTGCTCGCATTGTTGGGGAGGCGGGCAATGGGAGATATCTCGCTAAGAAAAGGGGCTCACGTGAGCATCTCTTCCATTCGGACGACTCACTCCCGTCCCACAGTACCTACCGAGCCCTGACAAAAGGAATGTCACATCCCAATGTCAAACTATCCCTGTCGGAATCACACACACACCGAACTTCCATATACGTATGCGAATAAGTAGTCGACAATCACATCGCTACCGTTACACAACTTCGTTGCCAACGCCTACGTTTACTGTGCTATTCCGCCGAATCCATTCGCTGTACGTGCGCATCTGATTACCCATTCATGTCCATATCCATCATTTAATGTCAATGTGCTCAAGCCTTGCCTTTGTGGAAATTGTCATTCGGAATCGGCAGTGCTTCCTATGTTCATGCCCATATCCATTTGCATCCCGGCTATATCAACTAAAGCGACTCTCTTCGAAACTGCATCAACCATCATTGTTCACATAACTCCAATACCACCCTCCCAACGCCATCAACGCCATCAACTTTCAAGAACTCTCTATCAGGAAGCAACATGTGTCTTCCTCTCCCCTCCTCTTCCTCAAAAATGAGTTAAATACCGATACGCAACTGGCATCTCGCACTCAGCGGTCACTGTCGCAGGTACGGCTCCCCTCACTACTTCACCACCTCAGTCCTCAAATGAGCGAGTTGTGCTGACTATATCGCAATAGTAGATTAGGGGTAGGACGGATATTTAGGATCGAGCACAAGTACACGACGTGTAGCTGCTGGGGGATCTGCTAAGGGATGGCAAGCTAGGTTCGCAATCGCAATGGAGTTGGGGATGCTTGTGGGGATGTAAAGAAGAAGTGAGATGGAGGAGATACAGATCAGAACAGTTGAGTGGTGAACGTGCGGTCTCGGCTGGTAGGATTGTGGAAAGGAGATAGCATATTTCGACGAGGGAAGAGAATCTGAGTGGTTGTTGTGGGGTTTCTGCTCGACGTGCATTTGGGAAGAGTACTAACTACTGGAAAAATATCTGGCGCTTTTGACGTGCTTAAAGTGGATAATGACTCGGATATAAGATGTGGAAGGTGTAGACGTGCTTCCGCTGCCCTCTGCGAGAATGATGATGTTGGATTCTAGTGACTTCACACACGACTGTTGCTGGGTATTTTCTTACTCTTACCCTTGTAGAGCCAAGTACAATGTCCCGCAAATTGTATGACTGGATAAAGAGCCATGCCAATAATTTATCCATTATACAGTCCAGAATGGAGTATCATGCCACCCGCGACTAGAAGTGAGATTCTGGGTTTAGTGCCAGATAGAAGATGTTGCGAGCTATCCGGCCGACACAAACATAGGTTGCGTAAGACTTACGCAACTTTGACTGGGAGGTAACGCAGACTGAGGTACGGCATTGTCTTTTCTGCAGGCCGAGGAGGCAAGAACGCTGGCTCCAGCCAGGGCTCCAATGCTGCGACCCTAGAATAGAGGAAGGATTGGGGTCGAGGAGGTGGAAAAAAATCCAAACACATAGACCTGGCCTACGCACCGTAGCTTGGGTACTGGGATTCTGATTGAAACTTTGTTTTGACTTATCAGTTTCATATACAAGTTGGGTACCTAAACCGTATCATAGTGTCCTGTATAGTACCAATGCATCCCGATCATACTTTTGATATAGATCCAGATGCTGTACACTTTGGTGTCCGTACTGCATCTATTGAACTGGCCACAAATGTGGTGCGGAAGTCGTGGAACCGGCTTAAACAGTTCCTCCATTTGGAACATCCCGATAGGGATGTTCCTGCTAAATAAGCCTTGGATCACGGCCAGAGGCTGCCTTCTCTCATATTTTTAGCTCCTACGACCCTATGAAGATGGCATCTCGAAGGCGAAAATACGAGCTCAGCCTGGACCAAACTGATGGAATCTTTCCCGTAACGAGAATAACAAATAGGCAGACAACCACTCCAAAAGCTTCGAAAACTTCGTTGTTTCCTCCTTAGCTCATCCTCGCAGCAAAGCTTGCACCAATATTAATGCATCCTGCGCGGTCTCTGTCATCCGGTGATTGTGCATCAAGGGCCAGAACATTGCGCTTGTCGCGGGCTTCCTCAAATTCCATGATTGACTCTAAAGACTCGTTCTGGGAACCAATAAATGTACCAAAGTGCACAGCAACAGTATTGCGAGACTGAACGTCCTTATGGATGTCAATGGCATCCAGAGGGGATGTGTGGAATGTGGTGGGAATATCATTGTGTGATAACCTCAGACCAATGTTCGAGATAAAACCCAGGGTCCCTCCACGCCATATTGGAATGAAAGATAGGTCGAATGGCCCAAACTTCTGGCCGATTTCCTTGAATACAGGGCAGACGTCTTCTGACGTTGATATCCTACGATACCCTGTATCTCCTGCATGATATATTACACCTTTTCTGACACATTTAGACTCCTTGGCCTCATCCTTTGATACGAGCAGCTGCTCGAGAATCCAGCCACACCAAAGTGTTGTCCCTTGATCCAACGTACCTCGCCCTGAATTATGTTGAGCGGGAACGCACGTGAATCGTAGTAGAACGTCTTGGCTAAAAGTTGAGAAACCTTCGTATCCAAAGTCCTGCACGCTGTATTCTCGATTCTGCCACCAGTCGAGTTCTTGCACTCTGGCTTCTTTCACACCCAGTGAGCAAAGCCAACGTTTGTTTCCTAATGGAACAAAGTATATGGCCTTCGGAAACTTCTTTAACAAAGTTTCAATGGTTGCCAGGTCTAGATGGTCGTAATGGTTATGCGAGATCATAATAACGTCGCATCCTATACACAGTCACTAAAAGGGATTTGATGCCATTGACGTTCCATACCTGGCAAATCTGAGACTTGACACGGCGACGGCCTCATCCGCCCTGGTCCAGTATATTGAGTTGGACCGGCTCTTCGGGAGAAGATGGGATCATAGAGAATCCACAAGCTCTTCTTTGCCTCCCCATGTTTGGCAGTGCCTCCCAGTGGCAGCTCTACGATAGCACCTGCATGACCAAGCGTAGTTCCCACGACACATTCTTGTCTGCTGAGTCCACTTGCTTTCAGTACCGCCGCTCCCCAATCTGGCGCTACAACCTTTATATCGCGGGTTTCTGGGTGCCTCTTGGTAAGATCATCGTACCATCCGAGTGGAAATGTTCCTTGTAGAAGAAGCTCCGTCCAGCTTGGTGGATTGGCGCTTGTCCAAGGGTTCTTGAATGCTGTGCCTTGGTCATTTCGGTGATGTGAAGGGCGCGTTATCTTGGGCTTGGACGACGCAGGTGACCAGGTCTTGCTCCTGATAGTGTTGAACATTGTTGCAAATGCGGTTGCAGGGCAAGCAAGTTCGTCATCTTAACTTGGTGGTAAAGAGTGGTACTGATAAAGTAGTAGTCGTAGTAGTATAATTGACGTCCGAGGTCTGTGCGCTTAATGCCACGTGCCAACAGTAGGACGTGCTGGGCTAATTGCCAGCATTTTCTAGATACATCTAAAAACCGGAGAGTAGAGACCCTCTTTCCCTGAAGGATCTACTATTTATAGGAGAACTGTAGTCAGCTTACTCCAGCAAGCGCCAAGATATCAAGTTACATGTAAGGTCCAATATAGGGGCTTTTCATTATTATTTTAAAAGGAGTAACAAAGGAGGTAGGGAGTGTTAGGCCAACGTATTCTAGCTTGGCTTGTTAGGGCATATGTCTGTGTAGAACTGAGTGTCATGTATCCACTTAGAAAACGTCTCTCCGCCTTCTGTCACACATACGAGGTACTACATATCACGTGAATACATGGTGACGCAAATTATCCACTATTCATTTGAGCGAAGATGTCATCCGCCTGGCCGGCTATTAGGCTGGAATGGTATCAAGAATTGGACGATGGGCCAAGTCGAAATAATCAACGGTAACTTTGCGAGAGGTCGATAGATTCTTAAACTCTACTTGGTGTGTCCTTATCGTTAACTACTACCCCCCTTCGCTGCCTGCCCATGTCCATTTTGCAGCACATTAAATATCTAAGCATCTCCAGCACAGTGTGCAGTATGTTCTCATCTTTCACAAGGCTTACTCATGAAACCACAGGTTGATAGGGGCAATCCTATGATTGATGTCAACAGTGCAAGCACGCTATTCCCCCAGCTATAATCAAGCATCCTGTACGAACAAGGAGCAAATAATGGAAAGCCAAACCCAAACAGAGACCGTACAAAGCTCAACCCTGCACTACAAGATGCTGCATGGTAGGCATCTAATGCGTATAGCTGTGTAGCTTGTAGCCCTAACTTGACACCCATTCCAAAAGATCACAACGCTGAGGTGTGGAAGATTTCAGTCTAGGTGATACTGTGCAGTCCAAACATAGATGTGGAGAACAAGAATTGCACCTAGGGTTAGGATGGGAAGCGTATGTTTCAGATATCCTGACTTTGATTGAGATTGCTTCTTAAGTGCATGTATATATTGTTGATGATGCGAGCACAAGATTGTGTTCCAATGGCGTACCCAGGAGCCAGCGAGAGGTATTTGAGACCACCAATACTGATGGTGATGGGCCCATGGTAGCGCTCGTTCCAAGGTGTTGGAAACGTTAATAATACCAAGTACACGAGCCCAAACAGGCATGCAATGTAGAATACAAGGATCTGAACGATCAGCTGCGTGAACAGAAAGCTAAATGACAGATCAAGTGCAGCTTTGAGGGGCTTCTGAAAGGTGCAATTATGTGTCTCTCTTGGAGTGTAACTTTTGTGCCATGTTGCCAAGAATCTTTTGGTGCAAATGTTTCACGTAAGAAGAAAAACATAACGATTTGAATGATACTACCAAATATCGAGATAGACTATGATTTCATCTCTATGAGCTGTATTGGGTGATAAGTCCTCCAAGCAGAGAACCAAGTGTTGGACCCAGGAGAGTGATTATCATATAGATAGCGATTGACTTCCCACGATCTTCAGTCGACCAATAGTCACCAAGTACAGCGCCTCCCACCACTAACGGTGCACTGGATTAAGTCAGTCTTATAATTCCCCAGGAGTTATACTTAGACGCTCACCTGCCGCCCACTCCAGCTAAAAAGCGGAATGTGATCAACTGTCCTACATTTCCAGCAAACCCACAAGCGGTATTGAAGACGAGGAACACGATTTTTCAGAGCAGCAGGACATTTACACATCTGAAAAGCTCTGACAAGAGCGGGGAATAAGTCAGTTGACTAAGTCAGTTCGTCAGCTCAGCTCATTTGGCATAAGTAGGTCAGTTCAATGTATCTATACAAGCCAGTCAGTCGAAGCTCGGCGAACTTATCAGCAGCTGATCAGTCGGTGGTATTAAAGAAAGTCCTATATTGTGTAGTGCAGGAGCTGTGACGGAGGTCGATACAGGCGAGATGAAGGTAAAGCTGATGCAATGATCGCCACGCGCCATTTTGCGTTCAAGCTCCACTAAAAAACAAAATTTAGTGCTGTTTGAGGTCAAGCAGAAACTAACATAGTTGCGTGCTGAATGACCAAGTAATTCTTACATTCTTTGGATTGTTTGGGTCATCTGCGGCTGCCCAGGTAACCTGTGCTCTATTAGCCTTTGTTGGAACCCATGTGGATGCTCAGGCTAAGGTGCTCGCTAAGCACTGACGACTAGGCCAAGAAAGTCAGAGTGGATCTTCCAGGACCTTCTATTCTATACTGTTCTACGCTTTTCCTTTCTATTTGTTAGAAGACTACTTGTCTAGAATATTCGGTGCATCTCAGACATATAGTTAGATAGGGAGGGAACCTGCAGTAAGTTGGTCACTATGAACTTCTTAACTGAATCTCAGAACTTATAACCATTTGAGCTATCGAGGTTTGGCATCTCACAGCCTTATAGTGCTCTGATAATGAGAGAAATGTGCTACATACGAGATTAACGTCAACTTCTGGTTCTTTAGCGCTTGTGCCTTAAACAAGTTTTACTTCAGAAGTCAGGCCATTTCCTTCATACCTATCACCCTTGTCCATCTCCGGTGTAAGGGGATTGACTCTCTTTCTGGCTCATTCTGCATGAGATGAGATTGTCCTTACGATGTGAAGCCGCTGATCTAGAAGATACTCCCTTTCTAATGTGTAAAGTCTTTGGCATTTTATTTCTGAATATCCTGCGGCCGGCGAGAGTGATTTGCGTCCACATGCTTAATATTCCTCTATCTGCGCTATTTCTAGGCTCTTTTCAGCTAGCCTGTTTAATGCATTAGCGATCAGCAGTAGGCTTGACGATAATCAGGGGATGGCTGTTAGTAAAGCATCGTTCCTGGTGAATACGACAGTAGACGAACGTTGTGATATAAAAGTCACGTCGAACTAACAACTGCCTGTACATATGCAAGCACAAGGAACAATATTTCCATGTGTCGGTAACCGGCAAAGCTTATCTCAATGAGCTCGCAATCCCTAAACATCTATGTAGTAGAGTTTGTTATCCCAAATTGCGCAGGAGGATGCGACTGGAACCTTTTATCAGGATGTAAGGAGCTGTAGTTCGAGTGTATCCTTCTCGAATGATATGATCTACATGTAGCCAGGAGCGTACTCCGTACTCCGTAACCATGAGGTACTAGGCCGGTTATGCCACAGCAGTGGCTGACACGGAGGCTTTAGAAGTGTTGCAAATAGAAGTGATTTCGCCTACAGATATGAAATCAGACCTGGTCACGACGCCTGATTGCATGTTGTTGAGATAATTCCAGACCCGATTTGTGTCAATTAAATTGAAATGGCTAGATATTGTAGAAGCATTACTGATTAGACTGGCATACATGTTTCCTAGTCATAGATGCCCTCTTCCCTATACCATGAAGAACCGATCATATGATAATATGATAGAATACTACGCTTCAACTATGGTTCCCCATGCATGAAGATACCCGTGAAGCTTCTCATGGCTGGTGTATGATCTGCATATAGAACTGCTTTCTATATGCAGAGGGACAGTAGGGTATGTCCTTCAGCATACTCGTTTTCAGATCTTTGGCCGGTTCTATGCATCTAGACCACCGTACAGTTGCAGATAGGTCGGTTTATAAACAATGTTTATGATGACCACTCAGACAACAGACTGATCCCTTCTAAGGTACACTCGACGACTTTGTTCCAATAATCCGCCTTCATTACTTGTCGATCGAGGCGTGTGATGAATGTGATGAATGTGATGAATGACTGTTGATTGAAGTGAATCTGCATGACTAAGCCAGAGGAAGAGGAAATGGATCCCACTAATCCCGCCATCCCGCCAACAAGGCTGAGCTCCTACTGTTACCGAACTCCCGATCACATTTATTAACACCGGGCTGCGATTATGGTATGGACAATCTTTGTATGGTGTGGAACGCGTATTGATGCTATGTAGTCTTCCGAATCCAGACTCTACACCTTCTCACAGGACACGAAAGATGCGCTCAGGAAATTCCGCCTCGGAACGTCCCGGTCTAACGAACCACAAGCTGTGATCTGTATGCCACGAATCCTTTGTTTGCCTTGGCTTCATATCTAATGTACCAATTTAGATGAGATCGATAAAAAGAATCTGGAGATCAAGCAGGATGAGGAGAAGACCGTATACAAAACTCTACAGGATATAGGAGATGATCTGCCAGACCATTCTCCACGATTTGTCCTACTCAGTTATCCTCTGACACTGGTACGTTGGCTAAGGTCCGACTAACTTAGCAGGCAGCTAATGGGATCTAGTCATCCGGAAGACTATCTGTTCCATATGTGATGCTATACTACCTCCCTGTGACATGCAATGCCGAGTTGAGGATGTTGTACGCAGGCGCAAAGGAATTGATGAGGAATACGGCAGAAGTGGGAAAGATACTTGAGATTGATTCTGCTGAAGACATAGAGGAGATACCAGAGAAGTTGGGCGCGACCTAAATACCGTGAGCAAATGCACATTGTCAACTGCATTCTTTTCGCAGCTGCTTCTAGTGCTACCTCAGCATATTAGAGAAAGAGGACAGGATATTCTCGCATCGGATTTGCCTGCTCTCAGGGCAGTGGAGTGGGGGTAGCGGATGATTTACCACAGTATGGTAGTCTCTAAATTCCAACTACGATCTCCCGGCCAAGGCGTCAAGTACGCACGAAACTGTAGTCGCAAACTCAAACTCACTTAGCTCTTGAATGTATCAAAGAGCTGAGCACCTATTTCCAAGACAAACCCCTCTTTACTTTTAAGTACAATACATCCTTCGTTGCGTTGGCATCATAGCCTGATCTTTATACAATGTTGAACATCCTGCCAAGCCACATATTGCTCAAGGGGTTGGAAGATGGGCTTATCTTTCTAATTGAAATCGCTCCGCCACAACTTTCCTCCAACATCCAATCCTTTCACTCAGGGCCGAGTACTTGTAGTTATCTGCTACTCTATTGCGAAATAATTTCCGTGCTCACCTATTTGCTTAATGTTCCTCAGTCCTTCAAACCACATATTGGTGCTTCGCCGCATCCAGACAAGTCACCCATCACTACCAGAAATTGCACATCACGCAGCACCAAATCTCACTGCCATGTTTGTAGTTGTCGTCGGCTCGTTTAGCCACGTTTACATCCATCAGTTGTGGCTAATTTGCTGAGAGAGGTGATCAGTCACGTGCGTTTCAAAGCTCCTTTTGCAAGCACTTCCTTCAGCAATGCCACAACAATATGGAATACTCCTACTGCTCATGATGACAGGTGAAGCCGGTGCTGATATGACTGAAAGACAGAGAAGGTTAAGTATGCTGTCAAATCCTCTTCAAGTGCTGTCCTCATAAATCTTTGACTACCAAGCAATAACCCTATACTTCATCTAGTTGCTCATAAAGTCAATACGTAAAGGTGAGATTTTCCGCTACCACCGCTGTCAGATTGGTCGCTATAGTATCAGTAGCTTCTGCAGCTCCTATTGTTAGGGAGGGAGAACCATTCCGCATTGGCACAGTCGTACAAAGCAAAGATCCTGTCGGCCCTGCTGGAGTTGTCACTGTTGATGGAACCATTGCCTTTCCCCAGTTCGATGAGCCAGGATAAATACAAGGCAATCACGGACCTGTAGTTACCAAACGTTCAGCACTCATTGATGCTTTGACCTCAGCGACTTTGACACGTCGCCACAGAGGTGGAGGTGGAGGTGGAGATGGAGGTCAATGGCACCGGGAGGGCGACAAGCATGCGCATGATAAAGTTGATTTTGATGAGCAGGAGTATTACCGGCGCAAAGGAGGGCACCATGGCAAGGCTAGTAGACTCTCTAGCTCAAACTCCCTTGTGATCAGTACAGTACCGACATCAGAAAAGAATAATGGCAAGGGCCATGGAGGAGATGAAAATCAAGATCAAGATCCCGAAAACCTGGACTCACACGATTTCGCGAGCCCAAGTGCATCTGCATCGGTCAGAGGACCAGAAGGAAAGCCAAAAGGTCACGGTTACGGTTACGGAAATTCTGTTTCACATACTTCCGCAAGCTCAAGCGCATCTTCTTTAGCCGGAGGAGCGTCAGCACAAGCATCAGCTGGTGGACGGAGCCCACTTGGAAAATAATCGGATAGCTCGAGCCATCCACCGCTTCTGGTCCTGAAACTGAGTCGCAGACTGAGTCGAGCCCTAGCAGTGTAACAAGCTCCAGCGAGCCATCAAGCGCATCAGAAGGCAGCACAAGCAGCGTACCAGAGGCGAGCCCAAGTAGTGTTCCAAGTTCTGGCGTCTCAGCGAGTTCCGGAGATACCTCTGATATCTCGAGCATGCTTGGCAGTGCTGGGGGTATCTCGGTTAGCGCAGGTGGTGCAGATGGTGCGAAATCGAGTATCTTGACATCTGCTGGCGCTGGGGGAGCAAGCACTCATTTATCTACCTCAGCTTAAATGCAAAGCACAGCAAAATGGATATGGAGTGACTAGCAGAGTACTCTCTTACAGCAGATCAAAAGAGTTTGGCAAGGGAACATCGGGAAAAATGGAAAAGTATTTATTAGCCATTTTCAATTTTTTTTTACAGTTTCTTTCTAGCATTAGCGCCGGCGTTCAGCTACAATCAAATTATCACCTCAGACGATTAAGTCAGACGATCCATTATTAACATATCTCGCAGAATCTATTCAATGGAATCACATCGATAGTTCAATCAAAATCAGCCAATAGAGTAACCTAACAGTGTCGACTACTCTTTGGATCTTTCTCTCTTACTCTTCACTCTAAGATTCAGAATACTCCAACTATATCCATCTCTTCGCTGTCTAAAAATTAGCCACAGAGGCAGGTGATATGTTTGAGGGCCAGCCTTGCTGGAAGATTTTAAAAAGGCATGGTTGAGTGCTCGAAAAGACTGCTGCTGGCCCTGGCAATATGGTCTTAGCTAGCTTAGGAGAAAATGATGAGCAGTTGACCACGTGATATAAAGCTGCTTCGATTGCTTTGGCGATCAAGAACTTGCAGTCTAAGTCTAAGTCTTCAGGAATAATCCCTTCATATGTTTAGTAATAATAATAGTAGTAGTAGTAGTAGTAGTATAATTAACGTCCGAGTCTGTGCGCTTAAAGCCACGTGCCAACAGTAGGACGTGCTGGGCTAGTTGCCAGCATTTTCTATATACATCTAAAACCGGAGAGTAGAGACCCTCTTTCCCTGAAGGATTTACTAGTTACAGGAGAACTGTAGTCGGCTAACTCTAGCAAGCGCTGGGAAACCTACATTTGCTCAGTCAGAGGCGTGTTTTCGCCAAGATATCGATTTTTGATCGGCTCTTGGCACTCGTTTGACAACTTGAAGTATTAATCAGGTATCTAAGCCCACCCAGAAACTTCAGCGACCCCCATCTATTCTCGGCTCCATGTCACAAATCTATCGCGTCCTTATCAAAACTCATCATATGACATCTCGAAAGAAGATCCTCACCATCACCAAAGCCGCAAAAAGACTATCTTGTTCGGTCGTCCTCAAGATCAGAGGCCCGCCAGGAATCATGCTAGCAGAAGGTTCAGGAGCATTAGAATGGATGGAGATCGTCAGAGCAAGTAGAACTTGTAACATCGAGTGAAATATATGGCTGACGACAGTAGAAATTGAGGTATAAAGACTATCAATTGCTGAAGAAAGAGTCAGTAGCAGAAGCTCGGCTTAATGTCCCAGAAGGTTCAGTCGTCGAGTTGAGTACTATGAAGGAGCTCGGTGCGTTGCTTGCTCGAGATGAGGTGCTTCTGAGATGGTGGAAAGTGTGTATGGGATATCAAAATGATGACCCTTGAGGGGTGTTGAGCCAGCCCTGTAACCCCGCCGAAACAGCACGATTTCGTGCAAAATAAAAATTGGCCACTAGAAGCCATGTTTCTGTTGCTATACACGCCAGGCAACAGGCAGATGAGCCGTAGCAGCCCGCTGCATGCCTACTGCATCTTTCTCCTAGTTATCTGTGTCGGCCTGGCTCTTGTGCCGTTCGATGTTTGGAGGCCTTCTTGGACCGGAAAGACTTGATCCACGATAGTACACACATTCAAGAGCTACAATAGCAGTTGGCTATATCTCTGGCAGAGTTTCTCCCTTGTACCAATCATCGATAGCCCTTGTTCTTGCCGAAATCTAGAGACATTGCTGGGCCCAGTCGAACCTGAATTATAATCTGTCATCGAGGGTGATCAAGTTCGCCTTTCCGCCAGTATTCCGCATAATTTTTGTAGCTCAGGCTACAAGATGATATGCAAGACTTGCAGGGCGTTTACAGTAAGACTCAATGGCGTTGCGTGAGTACTGAGAGCAGATGTTGATATGCCGGGCTGTTATCGCAATTAAGCAGTTTTTTTCTAAGAAATTGTTACTATTAAAAGAGCAGCTATGTGATCCTCTATACAAACAATCCTCATCAGCGAAATTGTGGGTAACGTTAGCAGTAGAGCGATCGTTGCAAATAGCAATTATCAGCGCGAAAAGGATAGTCCGAGCAAGCTCGTCAAGTCGTTCTACGGCAACCATTGCTTTAGTAAACCACATCAGTGCCGTTACTGATGATGATGACCTGGTAATCATCAGCAAGGCGTGAATTTGCTGCAGTTGCGAAGGGGGGGGGTCACCTTGTAAGTCTTCTTGACGCGCTTCACGTTTTCGTGTTCCTCCATAGCCACATGGAAATTATCAATAGACTCAAATTACCGCTCGTCCGGAAGATTGTTCAGTTTGTCCGTGATGCGCTCACAGTTTCTGTGGGGACTGCCCACGCATAGGCAACGATAATGATGGACCGCGCACGGGCGAAAATTTTAGTATCTATCGACTCACTCTTGCAAATATGTCTATCACAAAAGCACCAACTATGTGCTTCCCCTCCAGCAGGTGTCCAGACAGTGCCAGCAACACCGGATTCTGATCATTCAGGTACTACTCGCAGCAATAACAAAAGATAAGGCTCAACATGAATTACGAAGAGAACGCTGTACAAGCCCGTCAAGCTTGCTACGGCAATCACCGTTCCCGGAACTGTATCAGAGCTAGCACAAGAGACAATGAGACGGTGTTGGCCTTCAAAAGATGGATGTGCTGCGAATGCAATAATAGGCATCACCGCCATGTAAATTTCACCCTTGTCTTTTGTTTCTTCTCCAATGACTGACAACGCTAGACACTCAACATCGCTGAGTGGAGCAATCCGAGTGATTGACTTATGTGTGGACATCAGTTCTGTCGATGGTACGCCGCCATAGGTGGCTATGACGAGCAGATTGCTAATGACTACGGTTGGAAAAGGGACGGCAATACGGATAATGGGTACTTTTCCTGGCCATTGTAGATCTGTCTTCATGCTGTAGAACATATCTTTTTGATCTTATGTTTGCGAAGCGTCGGAATAATACGTGTCGGTGAAAATTAACCTTGTGATATCTGAGATGTAAGCTATCTTTATTGTGACTTGGATGGAGGTTGACAGGTGACTGGTCATCACGAAGAGACGGCATGATAGTGATCAATTCAGATTCTTTAGTTCTATCTACTGTACATGGGCTGCTGAAAAAAATTCAATTAAATATAGTCGGTATTAGTTATTTCACCAACTCTCCAACAGCATACTCAATTCATGATTCTACGACTATGTTGTCGATTCTCAAGACATACCAAAAGTCCCTTTCGCATCTACGAAGCCCCCACATCAGGCCTCTCTTAAAGACCGCAAGCTTAGCCACAACTCTTTTATGGCAGTTGTTCCTCTTCTGCCTTTCTCTGGGCTAACACATCATCCGGACATCAACCGGAATAGCATGCAATATCCTAACAGAGTTCCCAACCGTCCCCTTAGGTCTCGTACTCCCTGTATAGAACGGTGGATGAACACATTTGTTCTGGTGCAGATACTTTTTTCGGATATACGACCGCTTTCTTGCCACCATAAAATTTTTGTAACGAGGCACGATCGACCCTCTTCCCAGTCCCAAAGTTCAAAGGCAGTCTAATATTCACAGGATCCATCTTCCTACAGTCTAGTACCCAGTTATTCCAGGATCAGCTGCCGCCATTTCCGGATGTCTGGTTCGTCTTTGTGTGTTATTGAGTCTTTGGAGTAGGCTAGTCCCCAAACTCTGACATAGGCCTTGCCGTCGAACATGATACCTGGATACGTTGATCGCATGACGAATATCTTCTTTTCATCTATCCATTGACTTAAGTCTGCGAAATCCATTGTCCCATGTTCACCACTTATATGGAGCCGCTCATGGACATCGGCAATTTTCTTGCTGAGACTGTGCTTGCACGCTGTCTCACCGCCGAAGATAGGGAATAGAAGCCTAATAATCTCATGTAAGGGAGTTCCTGGTGATCGATCGATTTTTGGCCCCAGACAGAGATGAAAGAGTCGTGTGACTTGGACGATGAGAGCTCTTGCTCGATCATTCTTTTCTCCGAAGTAGTACTTGATAACACCGCATACTGGGGGTTTGGGAAGTGTGTACCTTTTCCATGTACGTGATTCGGCTGTAAGAATATATGACGTTCCTTCATGATGCTTTGCTAGCGAGTAGTTTGTCAAAGTCAGTAGAAGATACGGGTTGACTTCATCTTGAACGGTTTGGCCTTCACTCTTATTTGCTGGAGGTTTGACTTGAGTCTCAATGTATCCTTCTTTCTCATGCTCACCTTCGTATTCCTTGTCATCATCAAGGTCGATGATTTCGACATCATCAGGCTGGTCTCCAGTCTCATCTGCATCTGAATCGTCCGCGTCATCTGATACAGTTTGCTGTTTTTCACTTCCCCAGTCGTTTGGAAGGAACTGGGCTTGATGTCTGTTTTGGTCGTCTATCCGTAAAATTTCACTTCTCACATCAGTTTGCTGTACTTGACTTCCATTGACATCGGGCAGAAGGCCAACCTGTTGTTGTAGCGCTTGTAATGAGTGGCCATTCCTATGGATCTCATGTATCAACGCATTTTGCTGTATTGCCTGTCCGTGGCCATTCTGTAGGAATTGATTTTGATGGACATTCATTTGCAATGTCTGGCTACCTTTGACCATACTATTTGCTACAGGGCTTCGGTGGAAACTATTCCCATAGCCGCTAAGATGCGATCTAACGATTTTACAAGCTACAAAGATGTATCAAGTCTATACGGTATGTCGAAAAGGGGTATAGAAGTGAAGAGAACCGGTCTTGATAGGTATGCCAATGGTTGACTGATATCACGTGCTTCGGACCATTTTTAGCGCAGACGCCAAACGAGAAGTCGACTCCACCCCACGAAATTCTAAGCTTCCTTCCAAAAATCAGAACGACAAGAACTTCACCACCCCAAACCACCATTCTCGACAACCAGCAACCGCAAACATGGGTCGCGTTCGTACCAAGACCGTCAAGAAGTCCGCCAAGGTCATCATTGAGCGATACTACCCCAAGTTGACTCTCGATTTCGAGACCAACAAGAGAATCTGCGATGAGATTGCCATCATTTCTTCCAAGCGTCTTCGCAACAAGGTACGACATCCGCATTAATCTACCGCATATACAAAGAATGAGGGTAGGAGCAAATCCGAGGAACGTGTGCTGATGAGGAGAATAGATTGCTGGATTCACCACCCACTTGATGAAACGCATTCAGCGTGGACCCGTCCGTGGCATCTCCTTCAAGCTGCAAGAAGAGGAGAGAGAGCGAAAGGATCAATACGTTCCAGAAGTCTCTGCACTCGACTTCACCCAGAACTCTGAGAGTGGACAACTTGATGTCGATGCTGAGACTAAGGAACTCCTAAAGTCCCTCGGAGTAAACTCCTCTCCCTCCTTAATCACAAAATATCTGCTAATGCAGAAGACAGTTCGACTCCATCTCCGTCAACGTCGTCCCAGTCACTCAACAACAGACAATTGAGCGTGGACCCCGTCGATTCAACGAACGTCCAGCACGCACTTAAGTCGATCCTATTCTGGAAACTATATCCGACAGTGGAGGATATATTTAGGAGAAGAATAGCATGGCATGATTGACTGGGATTTGGCTGTGTTATACCGCAAATATACTGGCGTACAGGCTGGGTTTGATACAGACTAGATCAATGTGAGATCTTTCCCCCCCACTAGGTGTCGCTGATTCTCCGCAAGGAGATGATGCTCGATTGCCAGGCGTAACTGCCATTTCCCCATTTTGCGGCATAGGCCTACGGCATGTGCTGCTCAAGCCGTCTCCACTGTGAGGCATTATCTGCGGAGGATTATGAATATTGGACATGAGTCGGCTTTGGCAGGATACATGAAGTGTAGAGAGAAGGTAGGTTGTTCTGGTTAGCATATAGCGGAATGGAGGAGGCATATTTCCCTCGAACCATACACGAGGACTTTAAATAAAATGTAATCTTATAATTAATATTTGATGGGTATCACATGTTCCTCTCCTTAACGCCTCAGAAGCAAACATCCACGTCAAAGCTTCCAATCCGTATCCAAATCCTCATCACTCCCATCCGCCCGCTCGCCCGTGTGGTCAAACTTTGGCGTATGACCCTCAAGGTTCAAATGCAGCGTGTCAAGCCTCTCACCCAACTCCCTTGTCCTCCCCAACGACGGCGCCTTCACCTCCCCAGTCCCGAAGTTCTCCTTGATCTCATCAGCCAACAACCCGCTCCTCGACGAGATCGTCTTGTTATTTCTCTCCAGCGATAGATTCCGCTGATCTTGGCCATCAGCGCTTATTTTCATTTTGTGCATTTCTTGTTCAATACCCTTTGTAGCAGATATTTGAGGTTCGTCAAGCAAATCGATAGCAGCGTCTTCAAACGCATTCCTCTCCCATGCTGGTCTCTCACTGAGCTGAACACGCACATACAGTGCTCGCTTTGCGCATTCGTTGGAACACCACTTCTCCGTCTCCCGCTTCTCTACGATCTTGGTGTCCCTTCCACTCCACGCGATCCTGAACCGTCCTCCCATTCCATCTTTCTGGTTCGCCTTCTCACAAAGCACGTACCCGCATTTGTTGTTGATATTCCGCTCTTCTATCAGATCATCGTAATCGGAGGTTGTGAAAGGCTTGAGCATTGATTTGAAGTTCTTGGTGTCGACGGGCGATGGGTTGGGGGCGGTATGGGAGGGGGCGAGAGGATATTCTATGAGGGCCTCGAGGGACTCAAGAATTGTGTAGGCGATGTCTTTTTGTTGCTGGATTAGGTTGGCGTGATAGAGCGCGATTTCCATGTCGCGCTCTGCTTTTGTCTTTGTGGCATCGGGACGAGAGGCGGCTGTTGTCTTCTTGAGAATAGATTTAGGGGCATGTGAGACAGCCATGGTGTTTGGTGTTATGTGTTACGGCGTGAGCTGGGATCCCTACTGATGTTGTGGTCCACAACTCGAGCTCTTGGAGATGCGCAGATGTAACTCCGTGGTTGCTTCTCGGTCTTTATTTGCAAGCTCGGTATCAAGAGGCCTCCTTGAATTTGAAATGGGCAGTGAAATGCGTATATATCAGAAACTTCTAGGCTCTAGCAGCGTGCTATGTAGAACCTTGGCGCTACTTTGATAGTTGGCGTTGACGTCGGAGGCAACTATTGACCCTGCTGGGGGGTGGAACTTGTCAATAATTATCCCGCCCAGTCCACCGTCGATTCAACCACAACTTGATGTCGGCTCTGTGAAGTTATTCCCAGCTGGCAGATTGGTATTTGTTCACTACTCCGTCGGCTTAAAACTTGCTATGACATTGAGAAACATTGTTTCAAGCTAGTTGTAGCGTCGATGTGAATAGCATAATAGTAGAGGCTGACCCCACCCGCAGATCAGAAACAGGTCAACACCCCGCTCAGTAGACTCCTATTGAGGCCTGCCAACACTTTCTCAGAAGTAATATCAGATCATTGCCAGCATCATTGCTTCGTTAGGCGCATATCGTAGTGCTTGTACGGTTTTGGAGGCTCGAGATTTTGCCAACAGTAGAGAGCTATCTTCGTGGTAGGCAGCATTCGAGGAGCTGAGGAAGCGACGTAGGTTGATTTCCTCAAACCGTCACAATCCGACTGTTTGATACACCGTGGTACATGGCAGCTATAGGACGACAGGTACTGACATTCGTCGTCTGTAGCAAACTTACCTCGACATATCCAAGATGTCGAGCCTGCCTTTCAAGGTCAAGGCAGTCTTCGAATATACATCTCCGCATGACGATGATCTACATTTTATAAACGGCCAGATAATTACGGTCACAGAAGAGGAGGACGATGATTGGTACTCTGGGGAATATGTTGATGCGGCAGGAGTCAAGCAGGAGGGTATATTCCCTCGAAACTTTGTTGAGAAGTACGAGCCAGTTGCACCAGCCAGACCAACTCGCGCTCCTCGACCCAAGAAAGAGACAGAGCTTGCTCCAGCTCCTCCTTCCGAGCCAGTAATGGCCCCCGAACCTGAACCAGAACCGGAACAAGAGGATTCTGAGCCAGAAGTTGCGCACGCCCCAATCGCTAGTCAACCAAGTCCTGGGCCCGAGAGCTTAAAATCTCCTCCACCTCCTAGAGCTGCAGACATCTCTGCTCCACCTGTCGCAAAACCAGTCCAAGCCGCCTCAAGGCCTTCAGCTCCTCCACCAGCCAGTGAGAAACCTGGCGGAAATTCTTTCCGAGATCGCATTGCAGCGTTCAACAAAGCTGCACCTCCACCAGCACCTTTCAAGCCAGGTGGACTGAGTTCGGGAGGCCCAAGCAGTTTTATCAAGAAGCCGTTTGTTGCGCCACCGCCTAGCAAAAATGCATATATCCCGACCCAGCGCGAACCTCCGCCGCAGAAGGTTTATAGAAGAGAAGAGGATCCTGAGATTGCGGCCAAGGAAGCTGAGAATCACGAGCAGGCTATTAATGTAGGTGTAGCGCCAACTATGAATGTTGTGGAAGCAGATGATCAGCCCAAGCCAATGACTTTGAAGGAACGAATGGCATTGTTGCAGAAGCAGCAAGCTGAACAAGCTTCTAGACATGCAGATGCAGCGGCCAAGAAGGAAAAGCCAAAACGGCCTGCCAAGAAGAGAACCGAATCGCACGAGACTACCACTGAGCCGGCCGAAGACGTTGAAGGTGCTACATTGAAGCGACAGGATACCGCGGATACGATAGGCGGGGGTTCTATGGACATAGTCAAAGAAGAGTCTGTGAGAAGGAACAAATCTACGAAGAGTACATCTGGTAATCAGCCACTTAGTCCTCGGATTTCATTTGGAGATGGCAATGAAGCCGATGAGTCTGGAGCTGACGATACTACGGAGGGTGCTGAGGAATCAACCGAGCGAGATGATGGCGACGAGAAACCGAAAAGTAGAGGTGGGCCACCAATACCCATTCGCGCTCCTGCTGCTCCCTTGAGGGAGCCAGATGTTGGCGAAGAGGACGGTGCATCTGAGGAAGGAGAGCCCGATGATGAAGAATGCGATGACATGGATCCTGAAGTCAGAAGAAAAGAGGAGCTTCGAGCACGAATGGCAAAAATGAGTGGAGGTATGGGAATGCATGGAATGTTTGGAGCTCCCATGCCTATGCCAGCACCTGCACCACCCAAGAAGAAGAAACCTACAGGAACCAGTGAAAGCAGAACTTCGGGCGAGTATGGCTCTGAGGACATCCCATCCCGCGCTCCGCCAGTACCAATGCCAGGTTTATCGAAGGGCAGAAGTCCGGAAGAGATACACCCTCAACCAGAAAGTGAAGTCCATGAGCCTACGCCTGTCTCGAATGTACGTCCTGCTGATGAGGTACCGGATGTCGAAGATGTTGTCCCAGAAAGAGGTCCCCTTCATTCGCGTACGTACAGTGTCTAATAGTAAAATGCAAGCTGACATTCGGAAAGTACCAATCAGAGAGAGCGGTGCACCTCCAATTCCTGCCGGACGGCCTGCTCCTCCGCCAGTCCCTGTCGAATGTATGTGCTTGCTGCCCCCAATCAAATTTTGCTTACGAACTGACATTGACAGCTCGGGCTCTTCTATATCCACCTCCTGCTGCGCAGCAGATGTCTCCAAGTGCTGGATCTGAATCGGACGATGAGCTGTCCGAAAGACCAGAAACTAGGGCTTTGGAGACGCCTATAGATGGGCCACCTCGCCCACCAGCTGGATCAGCTGATATGCCAGATTCACCACAACAAACGAGCTATTTCTTCTCGGCCGAGCCTACACCATCTTCACCGATAACGCCTGGTATAAGTAAGGATAGACGTGGCAGCAGGGTTCCTCCTATCCCGGGAGCGCTACCTACCAGCAACACTCTTCTAGTCAGAGCACCACCTCCGCCTCCACCATCTGGCATGTTGAGCCGATCATCTACCGGAGATCACTATAGTCACAATTCTAAGCCTGCTTCTCATGATTTGAGCGAAGAAGAGGTCACTGAATATGAGGGTGATTACGATACCGATATTGCGTCTGCTGAGCCCCACAAAGATGCTTTGAAAGCCCACAAGGAATCCGCCGAAGAGCCGTTTATAAGAGCACCAGCCGGATTACCACCTCCTTTACCTCCTGTATCAGCCCCAAGAGCTGTCCCACCCCCTCCGCCGCTTTCTCAACCAGCGCCAAGCTCTCGACCCGTACGGTCGTCTGTAGATATGCCAAGAGCCGCGCCTCCTCCTTTGCCAACAACGTCAAAAGCTCCAGCTCACTGGGAACAGGGTGAAGATGACGAATATGATCCTTATAGATACATGGTTCCCCCGAAACAAGCAGCGCCTTCTATCGGCACACCAACACCAAGGCTCGAGCGCAGAGAATCCGATATATACTCAGTTTCTCCGCCAAGATCATATGCTTCACCGGCACAGAACAGAGAACCACCACCTCCACCACCTCCCATTCGGGATGATCAGCCACCAGCGAGAGCGCCGCCAAGGCAGTCACTGGATGTCAGTCGTACGCCAAATCCGTCAAGGCGATCAGCAGATCTTGGTAGAATGGCTCTAGAGACTGGATTCGTTGCCAATGACGTTGATCTTGCCAGAAGCTCATTTTGGTGGACGCAACCCAAGGGCATTCCTCCCGTCTTCCAAAGTCGCAAGGACATTCTACTCGAATTCGAAGAATCGACTGCTGCTGGAAGAGGTGGCAAGGCCACTGTCACGAAGGAAGTCTATGTTTTGTTCCAAGACTACTCGCAAACCATTGTCTCAGCCGAGTTCGATGCACAGAATCCAGGTGACGTTGAGCTGGAACAAAAGCACGAGCAGCCACCTTCGCGATCACGTCAAGACCAGCTCGAACAAGCACACGAGCAGTTCGGTCGTGAGATCTACAAAGCCATCACTTCGAAGAAAGAAACTGTAGTCAGCGACGGCACACCTCAAGGGCTGATCCAAGAACTGCTCAAGCCCTTCTCCTCTGCCCTTCTCCCCGTCGGAACACGAGCCTACGGCGCCATCGTCTACGGCAACCTCGCCAACGCCTCGACGCAGCAAAACGACGAGATTCGACCGGGCGACATCATCACATTCCGTAACGCCAAGTTCCAGGGCAAGCATGGACCGATGCATGCGAAATACAGCACGGAGGTCGGGAAACCGGATCATGTGGGCGTGGTAGCGGAGTGGGATGGAACGAAGAAGAAAGTGCGTGCATGGGAGCAGGGGAGGGAGGGACAGAGTCGGAAGGTTAAGCTGGAGAGCTTTAAGCTGGATGATTTGAGGAGTGGGGAGGTGAAGATTTGGAGGGTGATGCCGAGGAGTTGGGTGGGCTGGCAAGGTGTTAATTAAAGAGTCGTAATGAGAGAGGAAGCGAGAAGGTGTGTTGTGTATTCAGATAGGAACGGGAAATGCTGAATCGCAAGCATAGTAGCTTATGCATTTACAAATCCTGATGACTTTGCCAGCGCATTGCTCCTATTCTATACGCCCTGTGTCTCGTATTGCCACTTTTGCTTTTGTGCTTTTAACGTCTTTTTTGCAATTGCTTTGGGATATTTGATCACTGTCTTTGTCTTTTAGCTTCGGGATCCAGACTCCATGCTGCCTAAATACGATGTCGAATGCCGCAAAGGTACGAAGACGTAGGGTCTTGTTATGCTGTTCTCAGGGATAGAATTGGCTCAAGAACTCTAGGTTCTGAAGAGTACAAGGGATTTTCTGATTCCCTTCAGATATGAACTTGAGGAGAATTCGCATGCTTTCCAGGCCATCTGCTGCTGCTGCTGCAACATGCGGCTCCAGAAGATGGGTGCTGAAATTTACAAGATCCAAATGTCTCCTGAAGAAAAATGTTGCCGAATCTGTATCGCGAGCAAATCATTTTGTCCACTGCCATGCGTGTCCTGCAGATACTAAGACGAAGGTTTTGAATACTAGAAATTGAGGTATCATATCCAATTTTGACATTTGCGATCTGTAGCCGCGACATCTGTTATATTTGGAATTTGTGTTTTGAAGTTGTGCTGAGAGCGATACTGCATGTTTTGGAGATAGCGCTTCTCACACATGGGTATTTGCGTCTTAAGCCATTATGCTGTACATGACACTAAGTGGCCTGCAAATGCCACAAGTAATATGTGGGCACTGAAACAATGAAGAAGGGCAATCTCCTAAGGGCCGAAATAGACTTGCGAATGCGAGACCAGAGGAATTGCGGCAGCCCATTACAAGGATAATAGATAACCCACTCAGCTTCCCTTCCGATCTGTATAAGTATCTATAAGTATCGCGCTGCGTGAGGCAACCAGAAGACCAGTATTTTAGCACGGGAACGTAACTTCAGACCTGATGCAAGCCACAAGTGTAAGCGTATATGGCTGTGATCCGAAAACTAAAGCTGGCGCAGGTGCGCCAAGATCACATGGCAACAGACAGAGCTGAGAATTTGGGGCATCCAAACTTAAGAAAGATGGCCAGCAGGCGATGGGTGGTGCTTCGTGTATTCTCGAAACTCAGGGTTTGTTGCCCCATGTCTTACCACAGTTGGTTCATCTCTCTCCAGAGGGCTCGCTCTGTGGTAGTTGGTATCTTTTGTGCCTCTTGCTATTCATGATAAGTACCTTGTCGTATCTGGAGACTCTTCGTGGCATTTGGTGTGCCTAAGTATCGTCTTAGATGTGCCATTTGAGGGATCTTGGAGCTATAATATGTGCTGCATATTCTACTGTTGGCTTGCCGAAGTATATATAGTGCGGCTTGATAACCTAAGCACTACATCACAGCTTTGCGCAAGAACGATATCTGCAGTTCCATGTATACATTAAAGCGCTGTTAAAGCGCTTGTTCAAGACTGTCTCACAACAACCTGGAAATTCCGCGAAAAAATATTCAAAACCAGCAAATTTTAGAATTTGGTGGGTGAAAACGGCCTTTTTTCTAGAATCTACTACGCTGTGGTTATATAACTAATCATGGTGGTCCAGTGCTTATATAAGCGATCACCAGGTCATATGATCACGTACGCTGAGACACTTCAACAGCAAGCAGTGATATCAGCTGTAGTGAGACAATGATCTAGTAAGTACTAGGATGCGTTCCCCGTACCTGACTACTGTAGAGTGCTATATAGTACGAAGAGCCTGCTTTGGAGTAAAGGCCGTGTAAGACTGAGCTATAGTCAACCTCTGGTCGTGTAGCAGTTTACGAGGTTGAAGGAAGGGCATTCGATAGTATGGTAATATATAAAGATGTGCCAGATGTAGGAGCACAGCATCACGTGGTACTCTATATAATTCTTCAACTGAAACTTTGGCTTGTCTATGGAACATCAATGGTGTAAGAAGGCAAGGCTGGTGCTTCGTGGTTTTCTTGAATTTAGACTTCGTGGCCGCACCGTCTACTGAATTATTTGGACGTTGGAAAATGTTATAATCTGGACCTCCCTTTATACAAATTAGTTTATGAGTCTGTTAGAATTTGAGTAGAAAGTAACTTAATTGTTATTGTTAAGAAGAGTAACTCGTACTCTTCTATCTGTTTATATACATGTAGGCTTGCCAGCATATCTGGGCTGTTCAGGATGCAGTGGCTTCGGAGCAGACCGCACAGCCGGACCTGGCCGATAGCCCAGCCTGCTATTCGCTGACATCCGATGAGATCTAACAGAGTCAGTCTCCTTTTTGAACTCATCTGTGGCCACCCTATATGGAGGGGGTGGTATTCTAAGTACAGTCACCTACTAGGTCCTCTATGCCTAACTTTTGACCTATTTTCTGGCGTATTCATGTATATAAAGCGCTAGCTTAGCACGTCCTCATACCCTCGGGGAGGTTTTCTTAGGACGAAAATAAATACCATCATCATCATCGTCTACTGAATTCAACATCAACTCCTCTTGCCTTTTTCGTCTTTTTACCGCTTACTATTATAGAGAAAGATTGTCTTCTATGAAAACAAGGCTATATATATACATAAATGTAGCAAGTAAACAGTGAATAACAATCATTTTTGGGGTTTGAGAGGAGAACAGTGAGTTGAGATTAAGGGCTTGGCATTATGAACAAAAGTCACTTCCAATTATTTCCCACAGTCACAATAGTTCCTCTATCAACGCGCTATTATCTTATGTCTTTTCCGATAGCGAAAATGAGCCACTGTTCTTCAGCGTAGAAAGGATAAAACGAGATGAATGTTGCATTGCTTTAACTTCAAGATGCTTGGTCTTCATTTGTACTTGCGTCTGAGCTCCGTTTCCTCAGGGTCCATATTTCTGACGAAGGCAAGTGTGGGGATCTTCCTTCCTCGAGTCAATGTATGATCTCGATTTCTGATATTCAGCATGTTACTTGCTCCACTCACCGAATTCACGGTGTCAAGAGCAGGACAGTTGCTTGTGATCTAGGTTCGTACTTTTATGGTCTCACAGCTGCAAATTGCTAATGTGGAACTAAAGGGTTTGGTTTCACACATGATATCCTAGATGGAGCTTGCAGCAACTACTGATTGACTAGTGTCGTGTACAGGACAACGGCTCAAGATTCAGATGAGTCAATGTGAGATCAGGGTGTCCTAAGTTGTTATCTTCTCATTGAGAGTGTCTTACTCCAAGACCTAGCTCTCAAGGTACTCCCACATCGCATAGTGTCGTGTGCGGGGTGACCTATCAAGATGTAGATTTGCCAAGCTTTTGCACCCTCCAAAAGGACGGGCGTGCGTGCGCTGGCTGCAAGAAAGGGAGGTAGAAGACCAAAAAGCTTGTAGGAGGTGTTGAAAATGGCCTGGTCGACTTGGGAGAAAGACGCAAGTCTCTGCCGAAACATGCAAAATGCTCTGCAGCCAGTCGCGCAATCCTGTTCGAGATCAACAATATGAGGTACAGATTGCACACAATAAACTACCCATTAAACCTCGAGTCTTTCGATATTGACTTGCCGAAATTACTAGCAATGCCCGGCAATTCAAACAAGCCTATATGAGGAAGAAATTGTCAGAAGATAACCTGGGAATACGTGTTGAGTACGCCAAGGAGCATCGAGATAAACCGATCCACGGCTGGTGGGACAAGATCATGTTTGCGGACAAAGCACATGCGGATCCTGCTTCACAAGGTGTAGGATACATACTGCGAGAAGAGGGAGGTGGAAGAAGAACTGCTTAGGAGAATGTTTGGCAAGGGGGAGAAAAGAGAGGTCAAATTTCACATCGCCGGCTAGTGCACTTATTATGAGAAGTTTGAGCAACTGGAGTTCTGTAGCCATGAGGAATCTTTCATTAAAAAGCCGAAGCACCTTCGGAATCCCCGAAAGTCGAAGTTCGAAGCTGTTGAGAATTATAACAAGAGAGGGGAAGTGTGGAAAGCTGGGAAGCAGCATGTACAAGAAGTCAAACCCAAGGACAATTATATAACCCAAAAATACTATGTGAAGAGACTATTCCCTGTATACCTCGATTCCATTGAGAAAATTGGGCAGGAATCACATCGGGAAATCTTATTCCAAGGGGATAGTGACCCAGCCATGGGATACGCAAAATGGCTTAGCGCACTCCTGTTAGAATGGCGGAAGGTTGGAACCATTGTCCATCCGGGGAGGGGTCCAGATCTGAATTCTATGGAGGGTATTTGGAACATTTTGAAGCACAGAGTTACGAAAAGGGAGTGGCATTCGGATGAGGAATTAAATCGGATTATTCAAGAGCAATTGTGTAAAATTACTATGTCTGAGGTCCAAAAGCGTATTGATGAGATGCCAAAATGATATGAGCAACTTTTCAAATCAGGCAGAAAACCTATTAAGAGCAAGTTGTGGTAGTAATTGTAAGATATATGCCCTTTTCATAACGTTCGGTTAATATTTGGGAGGGTCACGAACTAGCGCACCCCCCTGGTGGCCTTTGTCTGTATCCAGCTGCATCAATCAACGGTAGGAGGTATACAGCAAAAACTGGATATATGGGACCATTCTTTCAGCATGCGCGATTCCCATAAGTAGATGTATTCCATGAGATCAGGTTGCCAAGAAAATAAGTTATAATTAGACTAGTGAAAGAATGAGCGAATACCACCATGCTTGCCTGCTCTCTGCTCCAAATGGCGAGCAGAGACCTCTCTCTCATAAGTGCGAAGCAGTCGCGCAGTCCTTCTTTAATAGTCTCTTCCGCTTGTTTCAGGCCAGAATCTACTCTTGCTAGCCAGTCAAGGGGGTGAGATCTTCCATCTCATGCACTCCACTAACAGGTCTCCCTCGAAGTCTCTTTTGTAGGCTGCTTTCTGCGGGCTAGGGCACTGGGCTGATTCCTTTATAGTCTGAACACACAGCTCTTCTTTATAAGAGCCTAAATGCAGAGGAAAGCTCCTCTCACTCTCTACTGTAGCCCACCCGACTGGCCAGGGAGGCAATTTTATGTAATAATAGAAGACATACGAGCCCTCCTGGCTCTCCACTGACTTGCTTTCTGACCTATTCTTGTATATAAAGTACTAGCTTAACACATCCTAACACCCTTCGAGAGGTCTTCACAGGATGAAAATCATCACAATAATCATCATCAGAGGGTGAGATCTATGATGATGATGATGATGATGATCATTCTCGTCTTCTTGGACCTCCCGAAGGGTATTGAGACGTGCTAAGCTAGCGGATTATATACATGAAAACGCCAGAAAACAGATTGAAGGGTAGGCCAA